>PVKA01017035.1:0-46625 GCA_004027165.1 Ctenomys sociabilis | reverse complement strand
ATTTTTATGTGCCCATTGGACGCCACATTGCCAATGAGCAGGTGAGAGCTGGCGGGGCTCCTCCCTGGCCTGGACAGGCCAGCCTCAGGGGCAGCCCCTTTCCTCCCACGCTCACCTGGTTTGCAAGGGATGGGCTGAATGGGCAAAGCCAGCTGGGAGTCGGGGGTGACAGGCAGAGGCTGGTGGCTTGGGGGGAAGGCTGGGATCATGACATAAGGCATGTTGACCTGCTGAAGGCAAAGGACCCTGTGTCACCCAAACAGTTCCCCAGCTTCGGTCTGCACAGTAGAGGGTGGACACATCTGCCCGTTCGGGCCCCATGAGCCCAGCCTCCCTGCCCTTGGAGGACATGCTGTCTCCCCTTGCCCTTATAAGGAGCACATAAAAGGCAGGGGCCAGAGTCCTGAGAAGGGCCACCCTCAGGGCTGGGCCGACCGACTTGGCTTGCGGGGCATCCCTGCCCCTGACAGCTTCCGGGGCTGGGCTGGTGTCCCCCCCACACCTCCTGTCCCAGGGCTCCCAGGCGGGCACCCCCACCTGTATCTGTTGCTGAAGGAGGTTGATCTTATGTTGCTGCTGAATCAGCTGCTGCTGCTGCTTGGCAATCTGGAAGGAGAGAGCAGGCGGGGGGGATCCCGGGGACCAGCCTGGCACCCACGGCACCCCAGGGCAGGCCCAGCCCCATCCCACCCCTACCTGCTCCTGCTGCTGCCGGGCCAGCTCCATCTGCTGCTGCTGCTTCTCAAAGAGCATGGCAGCCATGTTCTTCTGCTCCGAGTGGGCCGTCAGGAGCTGGTCCCGCAGGGCGGACAGCTGGTGGATCATGACCAGAAGCTGCAGCTCCTTTTCTGCCAGGCTCTCTTGGGTCCCTGCTCCCCGGCGGAACAGCCACCATGGAGAGTTCTGGTTAGTTCACCTGTCCATTGGACGTTGCCTGGGCAGGTGCTGCACCATCCCAGGATCCTGTCAGGCCTCTTACAACCTCCCTGCACCTCAGGGTGCATTTTATTTAGGGTCCGAACCTAGGAGCCTCACGCATGCTAGGTAAGCACCATAGAGATGCCCCTGGCCTTCCCGACTTTTTAATTTTGAGCTAAGTTCTCAGTAAGTTGCCCAGCCAGGCCTTGAGCTTGTAATCCTCCTGCCTCAGCCTCCTGAGCAGTTGGGATTACAGGTATGCACCACCATACCCAACCAGGGTGTTTTCAAACATCTACAAATGAAGGAGCTTGGGAGATGGCTCAGTAGAATAAGTGCTTGCCTGGCAAGCACAAGGGCCTGAGTTCAATCCCTGGTACTGGAAAAAAAAAAAAAAAAAAACCTACAAATGGGCATGACAACAAGGGCCTCACCGGATTACTGGGAGGCGGACGGAACTAATGTAGGAAGAGCACTTGGTCTGGAGCCTAGCATGCGGTCCTCCCCTGGCGCACCTTAGCTCGTTTAGTTTCCCTGCCCACCCCTTTAGCCAATGTCTATGGAGTGGACCCTTCCTCCTATAGGCTATGGGGCATCTGCACAGAATCACTCAAGGTTCCTTAGAGACAGGTGCCCAGCCCCCCAGCCCCGAAGGAGCTCTGTGTTGGTTTATTGCTGGGGGGGGGGGGGTAGATCCACACTAGGAAATGAGAGCTGAAGGCCTACAGGCAGCAGCCCTGCAAGTCCCTCCTCGTACTCAGCACAGTCCCTCAAGCCTAGGATTAGCTCTCAGAAGTAAAAGCGGGCTTCCTGCCCACTTCAGCCTGCCAAGGAGAATGACAAGCCTGATGTCACACGGTCCCCCTCCTCCAGGCCAGATCTACACCCCAGGCACTGAGTCAGGCCAGACCTTTCCTATATGGGGATCAGTCAGACCTACTGCTTGAGGTCCCAGTGGCAGATGGTGATGGAGCTGGGAAGAAGCCAGGCAGAACAAGACAGGTCTGAGGGTACCAAGAACCACCCTGCCAGCCCAGACTGCATGGCCAGGCCAACAGGAAAGGCCCCCTCACCTTTGACATCCTTAGTTTCCACAGAGTTCCGTCCCAGAAACCTCTCCTTCCAGTCGCTGGACAGTAGTTTCTCGATGGCTGGCACGACTAGAAGACACCGTGGGCTGAGGGGCGCTACCCTGTCACCTCGCCCTTGCTCCCCCTGCCTCGGCACCCCTCTTACCCTCCTGTAGGTTGCGGTTGAAGTCCAGCTTCTCCTGGCTTCCAGAAGCTGCCTCGGAGGCACCCAGTCGCTTCGGCTCTGGAGATCCACTGCTTTCTGGAGAGCTACACTCCTTCGAGACACAAGGACCAGTCACCACACCCCAGAGGCATCCACCCAGGAGAACCCCAGGCTCTCCCCTGCCTCCTGCTCCATCCGAGGGGCCTCCATCTGCTCCCCAATCCCTGCTGGCCCCTTGCCTGATACCATGTGAAGGGCACAAGAGACTTGAGTTGAGGACCGTGAGCCCGGGTGCAGGCCAGGCTCGCTGCTGGCTCCAGGGGCTCTACTCAAACCACATCCCTGAACCTCAGGAACCTCACTTCCCTACTGAAAATGGAAATTCTAATTCCTCCCAGATCACAGGAATGTTGCTGGGATCAAGAGCTTTAAAGCATGTGAATGGGGTTTGCCTCAGCAGTCTGGGGCCCCCATGAGTCCCGGACACACCCACGGCCCAGGCTCTGCCCTCCTTGGGAAAGGCTGCTCCTCTGCCACCAGAGTCCTCTCCATCCCCAAGCCGTACTCCTCCTGGAGGTCCTCCTCAACCACCTGCTCTTCCGAGCTGGGTCCCTCCTTGGGACCCACAACTCTCATTTTCAGTCATCTGGTTTTTAATTGCATATCCCCTTTCAATTTCTCCTGTGTGGAATCAGAATTTTCATGCGCTATAGGAATTCTTGGTGGCTATATGGATCAGTTACCCACCTTGAAGGGTGAGGAACTACATGGGTGTTTAACAGTGATGTCAAAAGGACTGCTAAGACTGATCCTCCGAAACCACGTGAGAAGCCTGTAGCCTTTTTCTCAAAGCTACCCTGTCGGTGTGTATCCTGTACCCCCAACCAGGCATGGCAGTAACTGCTCCGGTGGGTGACATGGCCGAGCCAGGTGGCGCTCTGTTCCCCTAAGCCATGCTTCGGCCCTGATGACCATTTCTGCTGGCATCTATGCCCTCCACCCAGCCAGCATTACACACCTGCCCTACCTGGCAGTGAGGCCAGGTGAGGGGATTGGGCGTGTGCTATGGGGACAGGCCAGGGACACTGTCCCAGGAGCCCCTGGGAAAGTGCTGGGCACCTGAGCTGGAGCTTGGGGATCAGCAGCACCCGGGGCTTCCCGGGCAGGGTCTCCAAGTTGGGGCTCAGCCACGGCAGCCGAAGCCTGGGGGGCCTCGTGGCAAGGGTCCTTCTTCTCCTCAGACTTGATGGTGCAGTTCACCATGGTGCCAGCGCCATCCAGGGCCAGCTGGGCACAGATGGGGCTCCTCATGGACATCCTGGAGGAGGAAGAGCAGAGGGGTGGAGGAGAGGCCCAGAGCCCCAGCCCGAACCCCCACCACCACCAGACAGCTCCACCCTGGGCTCCACCAGGACCTCCCACCAAAGGAACAGCCCAGGATGTGTTTCTACTTCTTTGGTTTTTTTTGTTTTTTGTTTTTTGTTTTTTTTTGTCTTTTTGAGACAGGGTCTCACTATGCAGTTCAGGCTGGCCTCGAGCTCACTTTGTAGCTCAGGCTGGTCTCGAACTCACAACAATCCTCCCGCCTCAGCCTCCTGAGTGCTGGGATTACAGGCCTGTGCCACCACGCCCGGCCCTGTTTCTACTTCTAGAGCCACAGCAAAGTGAGAAAAATGCTCTTCAGTGCCTCATGCCTTATTTTGTTAGTTCATTTTTTAAATAGAAAGGTCTAGAAACAACTGGGCCTCACCTTCAGTACTTCCACCTGAAGTGGAAGACTAAGGCAAATGGGCTCATCTAAGGAGTAAACGCTTAGAGTCCGTCTTGGCTTGTATGTGCGTGTATGTAATTAGTTATCAAAATGTAAAAATCCATAGGCAGTACACTAAAATCTGAACTAGCACAGTCACAAACTGGCTAGAACTGAGAATCTGGCACTCCTCATGCCCAGGCCGGTTTGTCTTGGTGGCCACTGCTCCACCAAAAGGAAACCAAGTATCTTTCTTGGAACACTGAGGATGGAACCCAAGGCCCATGCATGCTGGGAAGCACGCTAGCACTCAGCCCATTATTATAAAACAAGAGATAAAAATGAAATATTTCTTATATTCACCTACTTATTAAAAGTGGGAGAAATTAGCCAAGGAATTGGTGCATACCTATAATCCCAACAGCCAGGAGGCTGAGAAAAGAGGGCTGTGAATTCAAATCCTACCTGGGTGACTTAGTGAGGCCCTGTTTCAAAAAATAAAGGCTAAAGATATACCTCAGTGCACAGGTATTGGGTTCAGTCTCTCTGTCTCTCTGTCTCTCTGTCTCTCCCCACCCAGAGAATAAATTACAAACTAAGAAGTGGCCTTAAGAAAAATATTTTCTGACATTTGGTTCAGTGTCTAGCCTGCAGGCACCTGCATTTGCAATACTGTTTCTGATACCCAGAAATTGACACTCTCCAGCGGTGCTGCCTCCACAGAGCCTGTCCCTGCCCTCCCCTTCTGCTACTCTACTGTCTAGCACATCTACAGGGGCCGAGCAATTGCAGGATCTAGGACAAGGTTTCGTGCCAGGTTGGAGATGGAGCACCAGACGCCCACCCTCCCAAGGCACAAGATGGGCTCCAGGCTCTGGCAGTGGTGGGAATGCAAAGCAGGTTCCCGCTTGGCCCTGGCCCTGCCTCAGTGGGCCGGCTGGGTGACGCTGAGCACACTGCTTGGCTCCCTCTCTACACCCCACAGGGCAGTCACAGGATCACAGGCGAGTAGCTACATGTGCTCACAGCGGGTGGTGATGGTGGAGCGCACAGATCTGGTGTTTGTGAAAAACCAGCATCATCCCTTGAAATCTGGGTTCCACAACCGCCCCACTCCCCCAGTACCCCCCGCCCTACTCCTATGGTACCAAGCTCCTGCTCAAGTCTCCTTGGTGCAGCCCACAACATTTGCAGATTGCCAGCGACTCTGCCATCCACTTCCACTCACCTTTGTATTACTCATCACTACTAAAATGTAAATGCTGTGTAAACGCTTGTGCTTATTGTTTTGTTTGGGGAACAGATATCAATGGGGGCAGAATTTCACCCAACTTGGTTGAATCTATGGGTGTGGACCACAGTTAAGAGGCCCAGCTGTAGAAAGACTGTGGGAGTTTGTCAGAGGCAAAGTCATGGGACCCAATCACAAAACAGAATCTATGGGAATGGGACTGGGTTCTTAATAACCCTCTGGATGCATCTGATACATATTAGCTAGAAAGCATCCTTAGCTAAGCAACAGTTCTCAAGAACATGTTTACATGGTACTATGGTCTGAACTCAATCCCTTCAGAACTGTAGGGAACCTCACCCTAAGGGGACCCATGCTGGGAAATGGGGTTTAATCAGTGGCCCCTGAGGGATAAGGGTTCTGCCTCCGGCTTTGGCTTAGTCACAACCCATAGGGCAGGTAGAAGTAACAAAAGCAAAAAGCCCTGGACAGATGCCAGCTCTTTGGACTTCCTAGCCTGCAGGTTAATGAGAAATAAATTGCTCACTTAAAATTACACCATCAGAGCCTGACCTGGTACACAAGCCTACAATCCTAGCACTTGGAAGGCTGAGGCAGGAGGATCAATGAAAAGTTCAAGGCTGCCCCTGGACTGTAGTGAACTCAAGGCCAGCCTAAACTGCATATAAGACAAGACCCTGTTTCAAAATAAAATAACTGCATCTGTGGTATTCAGCTATAGCAACAAAAAAACAGACTAAGACACTGAGTTCAGTTCTTAGAAAAGTAAATCAGATATAGCAAAATATCCCTTAAAACTGTAGGAATAGCACCTGCATGTCCTTGGAGAGACAGATACATTCAACAGGACAGGCTGAGCCCCGGTGGGTACCTACCTACCTACCGGCCTTGCAGATATACACACGATGTCTTTTCCTACTAAACGAGGCCCTTCAGGAGGCACTGTGTCAAAACTTGCAAATTGAGAAGCAAGAGCACAACCTGTATGTTTCTTTCTTTCTTTACAGTTTCACAGATTAAAGATTCATTCTTGGATCCATCAGTAACTGTAATATAAACTTTTCTTCTGCTGGGAACTTTTCAGCTAATGGAAACCCTTCATGGTTTCTCTTTGGCCTGTCCCATTGGTTAAGTAAAATAAGGGTGACCTAAACATGGGCTCAGGTGCTACACTGCCACTCTGGGAAGCAGCTGGCTCCCAAGCGACTAAGAGGAGCTGGTAGTCTATACAGCATGGATACACTGGACAAAGTACTACGCACATTGAGACTGAGATTTTATCACACTATTGGAGCGAAATGGAATTGAAAACTTGACAAAGAGGCCCAGAGCTTGCATGGCAAGTGGAAGGTCCCAAGTTTGATTCATGGTACCACCCCCACCCCCACCCCCACCCCCCCCCCCAAAAAAAAAAAAAAAGCTTAGAAGCATTATTTATTTACTTCTGGTAACTGAAACTAGGGGAGGTAACACTTTGGACAAGAGGGGGGGGGGCTACCATATTTATATAGAACTTCCTTTCTGTATGAACTGTATCAAGTCCGTAAAATGATTTTCATAATGTAACACTGTAATGAATCATGGACATTATAAGGAAGATAG
The DNA here is from genome assembly GCA_004027165.1 of Ctenomys sociabilis. Taxonomy (NCBI): domain Eukaryota; kingdom Metazoa; phylum Chordata; class Mammalia; order Rodentia; family Ctenomyidae; genus Ctenomys; species Ctenomys sociabilis. The sequence goes on along the minus strand of PVKA01017035.1, from coordinate 39,867 downwards.
AGGCCTGTATTTGACTGGTTTCCACCCTGCATGTTAGACAATACCAGACTCTCCTGCCCACCCACTTTCAAATTGCAGAGCTGAGAGCTGATGGGGGACCCAGGACAGAGGAGGAAGACAGGTCTACCAGGCACTACCCAGGTTGGCCCCACTCACCTATATGAAGAGGAGACCCCTGTCCAACTGGCCCTGAGGTTCCCACCCACCGCCCCCGGGCGGAGCGCCTTCCGGAAGCAGGCAGCTCGGGCCATCCGGACACTGGGAGGGGCTGGGAGCCAGGCCCCTGGGCAGGGGAGGGGTAGGAGGGGGTGTGAAGAGTGGGGGTGGGGAGGGAGGGCGAGGGGGTATTATCCTGAAGCTGAGGGCAGCAATTACATAACAAACAAACCCCTGGCTCAAGCTGTGAATTAATCAAACCGCTGAAAATAAAACCTTCCTCTCAGGAACTTCAGACAAAAGAAATGAAAACAACCAGGCTGGCTGGAAAATAAAAGGCAGCAGCGCTGAGAGGGGGACAAAAGGAAACCAGACAATGGGGTGTTGGACAAAAGCAATAAACCCAAAGGAAGTGTGACAGGCGCACAATGCGGGCCTGTGGGCTTCTGATCCCTGGCGGCTCTGCGCCGCCTAGTCCCCGCCACGGCCCGGGCAGGCCACCAGGTCGCCTCCTCCATGCAGACTCGGGTCTTGAGGGTTCTCCTTCATTCGGCCCCAACTGCATGGCTTCCAGCTCCTACCTCTCTTCCCATTGCAGCCCAAGGACCGCAGCCGTAGCAGGCAGCAGGGGGCTCAACCAGCAAAGGCTAAGGCCACCTCGGATGGGGCTGGGGGTGGGGACCTATCCGCAGGGCTCAGGCGATCTGTCCTGATTAACTGCAGGACCGCACTGCCCAGGACAGGCGCCACTGGACACATGTGGCCAGCCCGGGAGGAAATGTGCTCCCGGTGTCGGTCGTAGCCGAGGCTTCGGAGGCTCAGCACTCGGGTCAGAACGTACACCTGCTCATGACTCATTACTGTCAATTACAAATTAAAATTGTGGGATTGAACCCAGGGCCCTTATATTGAGCTATACCTCTAACCCCTTAGAAAAATTTTTCTTTTTAATTTCAAGATAGGGTCTAGGACTGGTCAGATGTCTCAGCGGACCAAAGCACCTGCTAAGACAGAGACGCAGGGACTGGGGTTCGATTCCCAGCGTGCTGTGTTGGCTCCGCCCCTGGGGAGCGCTGAGAGGGCGATTGAGACTGGGCATGGTGGAGCAGGCTGTAATCCCAGTTCTTGGGAGGCTGAAAACAGGAGGATCACTGAGTCCAATCTACAAGTTCGATCTAGGTAATGAGACCCTGTAGATCTCGTACTAAATACATAAAAAATAAATAAATAAATACAATAAAAAAAGACAGGGTCTAACTCACTAAACTGGGCTCAAATTTGGTATCTACTGCCTCTTGGGATCCCAGAATTCTGGGATCACAGGTGTGTACCACCACGCTCAGTTTACTTTTTATTCATTCATTCATTGGAGAACCAGGGATTGAACTCCGGCCCTTGTGCTTGCCAGGCAAGCACTTATTTTACTGAGCTATCTCCCTGGCCCCTACAGCTCAGTTTAGATAAAATATGTTGTTAATCTCAACTGTTTCCTTCTGTACCTTTTTCCCACTGCTAAGGAACAAACCATGGGCTTGTACGATCCAGGCAGTGCTGACCACTGAGCACTGGTCCTCTTATTTATACTTTTCAGTGTAGCCACTAGAAGACACAAAATCATGCTGTGGAGCACGCTGTATTATTCCTGTTGGGCATCATGACACAAGGCCACTCCTCCTGCCTCAGCTCAATGGCCTTTTCTGCCCACACCTCACCCCCAGCACACGCAGCCAGGCATTGGTGCATTATCCATGAAGGAGCTGCTTCTGGGGCTCCCCATGCCCCGGCCTAGCCCCCAGCACAGCCTTCAAACAAAGGACAAGGCTCGTGGTGCCCATCCAGGCTGGCATGGAAGTGTCAGTCTGTTCACCTGGGCTTGGTGCCCACCAGATAACCCTGCCAGGCCCTGCTGCCCAGAACCAGCCTCTGCCCACACACTGGCTTCTGACCTCCTGCGGGTACTGGGACCATTTAAGGAGGGCAAAAGCACCACCAGGGGGGCTCACCTTTGGGGAATCATAGTCTTTGAGCGCCACGCTGCTCCCTCTCTACCTCCCAAACACAGACAAGCCACTCCAGAAAAGCAGCCTTGGGCCAAGAGAGAGATAAGTGCAAGGTCCTCAATGCTCGGTACCAAAAAAAAAAAAGGTAAGCAGGACCTTGCCTTGTCACACCCTGGCACGAATGAAGGTCCCAGGCTGCCAGAAGGGATGAAGCCTCCTGAGGAGAGGCACTGACCCCTCGACCTTCCTGAGGGGAATAATGCCACCTGTACAAGAAGGGGTGGAGGAAGGAGCAGGGGCCTCACCTCTGCCCACATTACCTGTAACTGGGAGACTGGGGAGCTGGTGAAAACAGATGGGAAACTTCACAGGCTTCTGGGTCTAACAACCTGGGTATAAATCCCTGCCTCGCACAGGTGCCTTATGTGAACCTAGGCAAATTAATTAACCTCTCAGAACCTGTCTCTTCACCCAAGGAGTTGGCCAGGTCTACAGGAGGCCATGAGGACTAACTAATGGGTCGGGTGAGTATCTGGAACTCGGGATCAGGAGTTGAGAGAAAAGCCCAGTGAGACATCTGATCCCAGCTCTGTCAACAGCTCCATCCTCGTGGGCAGGTTTGAGCATGCCTCCTCAAGTAAAATGGGAGTAAGAAAATTCAGTGTGTAGCAGCCAGCCTTCGGCTAAGGGCCACCCACACCTCCTCCCACGTGTCCATTCCACTCTCTCACACCTTGACTCTGTCCTTCAGGTACTAATCCCAGTGGGTAACACCTTCACAAGCTTAATTCTGACTGACCGTGTAGACTTGAGACCCACCATATGGCACCCACAAAACTATGGAACTATGCCTGTTTCTGCTCAGGGTCCAGTCCCAGAGCCTAGGACAGTGCCTGGGACAGAGCAGATATTCAAAAAGTATCCTATTGTGGTACGAAAGTGGCACACAGCAGTAGTCAGAGTGACCGCTGACTGATGCCGTTATTGTCTTGCTGGAGAGATGCTGCTCGCTGCTCCCTCACACACCATTATCCTCGGTTGTCACCCCCTTGGACCTAAATTTGTCCTATCAATAACTTAAATCCCACTTGCCAGCAAAGCAAGTCATCTTACTCTTACCACAGGCCACAAGCACATTTCCCAAGACTTACAGTCCCTGTCAGAGCCCTTTCCTTCCATCTCTCTTCTCTTCCTCAGTGTCCATTCACCCTGCCCTCCAAAGCAAGATCCCATGCCTGAATCATCCATGTGCTCTCCCAGGAGTCCTAGGGCAGGAGCCACAACCTCCCTTCCTCAGATGCCCACAGCCCAGAAGCCAGAGGGCCCTTGGCCCCCAGGAGAATCAAGTTACTGGGCTCCTTGTGTCCTCACCCGGGTCTGATCCTCCAGGTCCCAGAAGCCCACAGAACCCCTCCTCAGCTCCCTGCTCTGCTGACACTTTCTCGTGCATCTCTTTGGCAGAGTCCCCTGAGAGGAGCGAGCTTCAGGCATCCTCACCCTCCGGTGTGCAGCCTCCACACCACCCCTGACACCAGATGCCAGCCACCCTCCTGGCCCCCCCACCCCCCTCCACTGCAGGTGCACACCCGGAGCCCCTTCCCCCCAAATCAAATCAGCCACTTCCTCCTCTAGTCAGTCAACGACAGACCCTGTTGGATGGGAATCAAAGGAGTCTTCACTCTCAGCCCTTCCTCCCTCATAACCACAGCCCCTTCCCTCCAAAATATCTAGATGTGGAGAGATAAATTCCAGTCATCACAGCATGACTGTGACTCAGACCCCAGGGGCACAGGAAAACAGACCCTGAGGGGGGCCCTGGGCACCCAGCAGTGAGAGCCCTCAAGCTGGCCCCCACTCCCGGCTTGCCCCAAGTGGGTGGGGCAGGGCTCAGGTCCCAAGGGAATGTCACTTCCTCTCTAGGCCCCAGAGAACGGACAGCCTCAGGCTGCCCTAAACAATAGTCCAGGCGTGGGTGCCCAGAACCGTGCCCCGGTGCCACATCCTGCCATTCTTCTCCCTGGCCGCACCCTGCCACCCTTCCTGGCTACACCCGATCCTATCTCTGTGTTTACTTAGGGCTGGGAGCTGGGCTGGCTGCAGGCTTAGGACAAAGCTTTCTCGAGTGTTCTCTTACCCTTTCCAACCATGATGGGCCCACTGGGTAGTGGACTCATGAGTCCCTGGTCTAGGTGACCCAGCCAGCACTCCCAGTCCCTAGGCTTTTCCAGGTCAGTGTCCATCCAGGCTGGTCAGTGTGGGATTTGCTTGGCCACACAGGCTTGGTGAATTCCTGAGCTCCTGCCCTCTCACATGGTCTGAGAAGACACGGCCTCCAACTGAACTCCCATGCCTGCCACAGTTGGGGACATGGGCCCAAGGGCCTGCCTCTGATGTACTTGGGTCTTGTCCCAACCCAAGAGACAGGCGAGAGTGAAGGTGTTACTGAAGTTCCCAGCAAGATACACACCTCCAAACTCCTGCACCCCACCAACACAAGGGTCCATTCCTATCTCCCAGAGCCCACATCACGCCAGTGTGCTAGACGGGAGGATGTCTAGCTTCCCCTGTGTAGCTAGGGCTGCCTTCAGTACTGATCAAAGAAACAGGACACAAAAAGAATGCGGTGGAACAGCCCTTAGCTGGCTGCAGGGGCTATGTGGGGGCTCTTCACATGTCTCCCTGCCGGACCTCTGTAGGCCCATATGGATACTAAGGTTCAAAGGACCAAACGCTCTCCCCAAGGCCCAGTAGAGATGGCTCTGAACTCAGGTTACACTGATGCCCAAACCCAACAACTTTCTCCCATCTGTCGGCTGAGGCCAGAGGCGCTGTTGACCAGAGAATTACAAGCTCTATTCCAACAAATGTGAACTGGCCACTACCTTGCAGGAAGCTGGTATTTCTGAGTTGTGCCATGGCAAAGGGAAAATGAGGTCCAAAGACCAAGGCAGCATCGGCAAGATGGGAGAAGACCATATCTCAAAGGCTTAGCTGCTGCTTCATTCCAACCAGGTGCGGCAGTACCTGCTTATAATCCCAGCACTCTGAGAAGCTGAGGCAGGAGAATGGCATATTCAAGTCCAGCCTAAACAATTTAGTAACTTAATGAGAATCTTTCTTAAAATAAAAAGAGTTAGGATATAAGCTCTGTACAAAGGCCCTGGGTTCAGACCCCAGTATTAAAGGGAAATTAAAAAGATTCCATCAGCTTTATGACTAGAATATAAGGTACAATTAAAGAATCTGGTAGAGAATTAAAATTCAGGGAAGAGACGAGGGAGAGGAGACCCAAGTAGGAATGGCTCTCTCCCCCATATGTGCCATATGGTATATATTCGGCCTTTTATCCTGTTTCTGGACACATAGCTCCTGACTCTGGTACCTTTTGTACATTATTGAATTGACTGAGGGCTGGCAGCTCCTAACAAGCTTTAGGACAAGGCTGGTCACCAGAAAGACCAAAACACACGGTCAGACAAGCAGTAGACCCTCGTCTGCGGAACAACTCTTTTCTACCCGCAGCATGTCAGTTTCCTCCTACTCGGGCTGTCTCAAACCACACACTTGAGGACCTGTCTCACCAGTCTACTCACCTAACTCTCCAAGCCTGTGACTTCCGTTATCTGTAAATGGGACAAGTAACACTGTGCCTCTCCACGTGGTATGTGGTTTCAAGAAGTAACACCGAACCACTCTGACACCCACTATCATGGTGATCTACATGGTGTGGGGGAAGGATGGGAAGTGGGGGTGCCCACCCGAAGGCTGGTGAAGTAGCCTGGTGGGCCCATCTTCACACCCGAACAGTGCCCACCTCAGGCTGCTAGATGACAAAGTATTATACATCAAATGCTCAACACAATGGCCAACCCAACGCAAACTGATACTGTAAGTATTGTGGTGAAAGGATGGAGGACCACCTGGGCGTCTCTCCTTGAAGGAGGAGCAATTCTCTCCATTTTGGCTCAACCTGGCCCTATTTCTATGTATTGATGTGTACAGAGCTGGCTAGGGCTTTTCCTTATACACACTTCAATTGGCTTTAAGCAATGCGTAAATTGATGCAGCCAATGTGACTGGGCAGTGTTTCCCCACCCCCTACAGCGCCCCAATGAAACATGTGTGAACCTCTGTGGGATGAAGAGCCCTGTTCACGCTGTTGGCTGGGATTGAGCCTCAAGGTAAGAGGCTATGGCTCCCGAGAGCATAAAAGATCACACATCAGAACTGAGGAACTGACCCCAAAACCTTAGTTGTGTTTCACAGATCACTTTCTGCAGATCCTTCTCTCTGCATGTCACAGAGGTGATCTCAGGACTTCTACCCAGTCCAGCTCGCGGCGCTCGTCTGCTTCCTGCCATTGCCAGTCACTCATCCTCAAGCCACTCCCTTCTTCAGAAATTAATCAAACCCAGGTTTGGCCCGGGGTAGAGGCCTTTGTTCTAGTTAGCCATCATCCTAGCTGGACTTAGGACCCCTTGGCTGCCCACAACTACAAATGTGCCTTAGTATCTTTATTCTCGCCATGGGTTGCACTGTAAGTGGTAGACCGGAATTAACTTGCTAGAATCTCAATAACTTTTTCATGAGTATACAGATAGACACTTCTGGCCCCAACAAGGACCAGGAAGGACCATATTTCTGGGAACCCTTTACTAGCCAAACTACTTGGTCCCCGGTACTCTGCATGTGTATGTACCTTCTTTTGCACTACTGGGGACAGAATCCAGGGCCTCACACATTTAGGCAAGTACTCTACCATGGAGCTACGTGTCCAATCAGCCCAACCTCCGACTCTGTTGCCCACTCCAATGGACCCTCCATATGGCATCCTAGGGTCCTCAACTGCTCAGGAAGGGTACCTGATCCTTTCCCTAGGTGCCCTTGGGGCGGGGGAGATGGCTCAGTAGAATAATCACTTGCCTGGGAAGCCCAAAGGCTTGAGTTCAATCCCCAGTTTCGCAAAAGAGAGAGAGAGATAGCTTCCTGGGGACCCGCTCAAGGCCCTCCTCCTGTTCCTCTCTTGGACAGGAGCTTTTCTTTCCCCCAATAAATATATTCTGCTCATAACCTCTGTCTGTTCCTAGGTGCCCTTGCTCCTCCTGCCTCAGCCACCTACTACAAGTAAGTGCAAGGTCTGCAATTGAGGTGGGTAAGGGAAACAAGAACAAAAGAAGGCAACAGATGCCAGTCACCAAGAAAGCCACCAGGCAGAGCCGGGCATGGTGGCACAAGCCTGTAATCCCAGCACTTGGGAGGCTGAGGCAGGAGGATTATTGTGAGTTCGAGACCAGCTTGAGCTACAAAGTGAGCTTAAGGCCAGCCTGAACTGCATAGTGAGACCCTGTCTCAAAAAGACAAAAAAAGAAAAGAAAGCCACCAGGCAGTGTTGGCCTGAATACAACTCTTCAGCCCAGAAGGACGGTGTGCAAATGATCAGCAAATACTTCTTTAGAACCGCCTCTTCCTCTCCCCTTTTCCTCCTCCTTCTCCTCCCCCCTCTCCTCCTCTGGATTATTACCTCAATGAGGCTAACCAGAAATCCACCTTGAGGAAGGGGGGTTAGAGAAGACCCCTTGGGAAACACAGCAAGCAGAGCACTGCCATGTTGGCCAAGCCCCTGGGGTGGAGCTAGACACACCGGCTTTGCACCTGCCAGCCACCCCAGGTCTGCTGCCCCCACCCCAGGCTTCTCGGCGGGCCACCCCGCCTTGGGAAAGCCTAATCGCCACCATCTCCCCGAACCACGTTCAGTCACCAGAAACCCCACTTGGGCAGCGCTTGCTCACGGTGCATTTGGTCCTCCAGTGAACACAGTGTTCCGATCTTGTGCTTTGCAGAGGCTGCGCTTCCTCTCCCATTATCTACCCCATCGGCAGCCGCAAAAGGAAGATTTCTTCTTTCTTTTTGTTATTTTCATGACCCCCTTTATTTTATGGGTAACTTTTTTTTCCTAAACTTTGGTTCTTTTTCAAAAGGGCAAGGAAGCAAGGGGAAGAGACAAGCACTCTCATAATCTCTAATCATTTAGATTTCATCTACAGTGTTGGACAAACAATCCCCCCAAAGCAGCCAGTCTTCCCCTGGGCCTCTGCCCGGGCCCCACTTCCCAACACCAGCACCCTTAGGACCACCTCGACCGACACTTGGCTGACCGCAAGCAGCTGGCTGCACCACAGTGGTGCGGACGGTTAAAACCCACCCCAGTTACAGCCAAATTTCATTGGGAACTGTGTGCCGGGCACTAGCTGGATTACTTCTATGTATGTTCACTCCTCTAACCTTCACATAGTCATCTGAGGTAGGCAGTAGCATTTTATTTGCATTTTATACATAGAAGAACTGAGACCCTGGCATGATTAGAGCCTGGGCAATCTAGCATCAGAATCCACCTCTCAACCAGACAACAGGAACCACCTTCACAATATTCCGAGTATAGCTCTGCTAGTTCTGTCACCAGCCCTGCAAGAGAATCACTACCAAGTATCTCTGTTTTACTGATGAGGACTGAGGCCTCGCAAGCCAGGCCACTGGCCGTGGTCCCAGCCAGTGAGCGGACACCGAGACACTACACTGAGAAATGAGAATGGTTCCACTCTCACTTCTCCAAGAGTCCCGAGGGCCATAGCAAGGTCTCACATGGAGCCTGAACCCAAGCCCCATCTCTGCTGCTCTGTGAGGCCTGGGGAAGGGAACCCGGCCCTGGGTGCTGGAAGGCCAACTTGAGAAAAGGGCCCAGTGTGCAGGCTCTCTGATTCACCCCTAGGAGACGCACAGGGCCTTAGACACCCTCTGGAGTGCAGGAGATGGAACCAGGTCTCACCAGTGGCACCTTCCCCACCAACAAAGTCCAGCCCGCCCCCCGTATCCCTACACTTCCCCAAGCTCCAGCTCCCAGTGGCTTGGGCAGAGCCGTGTGCTGGTGACACACACACATCTAATGCATGGCTGCAGCCACTCTCATTTTCTTATCAGTGTTTTTCTGGCCATAAAAGGACTATGAGCTCACTACAGCAAACTGCGAGTTAACATGGAGAAAACAGGTTAAAAAAAAAAAAAAAATCTCGCTGGGCATGGTGGCACAGGCCTGTAATCCCAGCACTAGGGAGGCTGAGGCAGGAGGATTGTTGTGAGCTCGAGACCAGCCTGAGCTACAAAGTGAGCTTAAGGCCAGCCTGAGCTGCATAGTGAAACCCTGTCTCAAAAAGACTTAAAAAAAAAAAAAAGTTTCTTTTTGTTTTTTTGTTTTGTTTGTGGAACCAAGGTTTGCACTCAGGCCCTTGCGCTTGCCAGGGAAGCGCAAGGGCCTGATTGCAAACCCCGGTTCTGAAAGGAAAAAAAAAAAAAGTTTTGGTCTGTTGCTTTTCCCTCACTTAAAAAAGATATACACGATAGCTGAGCATGGTGGTGCACACCAGTAATCCAAGCATTCAGGAGACTGATCCAGGAGGACTACCTGGAGTTTGAGGCCGTCCTGGGCTGCACAGTAAAACCTTGTCTTAAAAAAAAAAAAAATTGCTACCTATAATATAGTTTGTAGATATACTTATATACAGTATGTTACTAATTCTTTGGAACACCATTTTGTACATCATCTACCCTAAATTATCTTACCCCAGGGCTTAGGCTCCTTAAATCTCACATTGCTGAAACGCCCTCGCGGCTCCCATGAACAGCTACTCCCGCCAGGCCTCAGCCACCCTGCATCTGTGACAGGCAGGAGGGTAGGGACTCCTTGAGACAGGCTGGGGACAAAAACAGCACGGAAGGGCCAGGGAGATGGCTCAGTAGAGTAAGTGCTTGCCTGGCAAGCACAAGAGCCTGAATTCGATCCCTGGTTCCGCCAAAAATAACAAGCAAAGACAGAAGAACTACAGTGAGATCCCACTTTACAGCATTTGAACTGCTACAACAAAAGTAGGGGGTGCTGTGATATGGAAAACAACAGCTCCTCTAAAAATTACAACAGTTATTACTGTACGATCTAAAAATCTCAATCCCAGGCGTACACTCAAAAAGAACGGAAAGCAGGGTCTTAAAGAGATAATCATATGACCATGTTCACCGCCATGTCATTCATGATAACACAAAAGACAAAAACAACCTAAGTGCCCACCAACAGATAAATGGATCAACAAAACATAACCGGGCCTACTACAAATTATTAGCCTTAAAAAGGAAGATTAGAGGGGTTTACTAGCAAATAAAACCAAGGGCCCTGACACTTCGCTACATCCTACCCTTTTTTATGTTTTACTTTGAAACAGGGTTTTGCTGTCACACAGGAAACAACCCTCCTGCCTCAGCCTCCCAGACTGCTGGGACTACAGGTGTGCACACAGCTCAAAGGAAACAAATCTTGACACATGTTCCAATGAGAATGAACCTTGAAAATAAGCTAAGTGAAATAAGCCAGTCATAGGGGACAAATACTATCTGATTCTATTTTTATGAGGTACTTGAGTAGAGTATCCAGGGCCTGCCTGGGAGGAAGGATGAACAGTTTTTCAGTGGGGACCAGTGTCAGTGTAGAATAACAGATAAATCCTGTGGATGGGGGTGGTGACGGTTGCCTAACAGTGACTGTCCTGAACTGCATACCTTAAAGCTACTAAAACAGTAAATACAGTGGTACGCATATGTTAATGCCATGTTTAAAAATACAGAACAAGAAACTGCTAATAACACTTTCACGGTGCTTTTAACCCCCAGGCAGGCCGCCTTCAGGTGGGGAGGGGAGGGAGAGCCAAAGGCCTGAGACCTGCTCACAAAGCCCTGATTAGTGTCACTAACTGAAGTGTCTAGAAAGAGCAGGGCCAGCAGGGGCCAGACCTGCCCCACCAGCTGGGTCTCCCTCACTCTGGGAGCAACTAAAGGCTTCTACCTGCAGTGCCAGACTAGGTGTGATCAGGATTCCTCAGGAGGGAGTCAAAGGACCGGATGGAAGGGAGTTGGGGGTACAGGAAGATTTCGTTTTCCCCTAGTCCCTCAGCTTTCCTACAAATCCTCTCAAAGGTCTTTCTAAGGGTAGTGGCTTCAAGGCCAGCAATAGGCAGAGGCCCCAGCCAGGCGTGGTGGCGCAGGCCTGTAATCCCAGCACTCAGGAGGCTGAGGCAGGAGGATAGTTGTGAGTTCAAGACCCGCCTGAGCTACAAAATGAGCTTAAGGGCAGCTTGAACTGCATAGTGAGACCCTGTCTCAAAAAGACAAAAAAAAAAAGCAAGAATAGGCAGAGGCCCCATTTCCAGGGCAGTCTGGCTGTGGAGTCAGCTCACTCAGGAGCCCTACCTGTCTGGACACGGTGGTCTACAGGCTGCACAGGGACGCCAGCAGGCCTCACCAGCAGGCCTGTGCTATCAAAGGGCAGCAATGGGAGAGAATGGTGGAGGCCACCTGGGGAGAGGAGGGAGACAGACAGTCTGCCTGGTTCACAGAGAATAGCCCACGAGGTCACAGACATCCTTCTCCTCCATGGAGAATAACAGGCTGGCCTCAAAGCCGTAGTAGCCCTAGGGTCCATTTGATGCTTTCCTGGTAAAAAAAACAATCCCAGTTCCCACTTAACCAGAAAGGCACCACAGGGACCATGCTCTGTGCCTGGATGGTGAGTGTGGCCAGGCAGGAGGCAGCGTGGCCCAAGGGACCCCAAGGGTTTCTACGGAGACTGGAAAGGCAACTAGTCACACTGTTCATCTGAGTCCACAGACAGTGAGGGGCAAGCCTGCTGGTCCTCACTCCCCCAAGCCCTCATGCTGCCCCCACTGGGCCACTCGGTTCATGGTGTACTTCCCCACCCCCACAGCCTGCAGCCCTGACCCAAGAGAAAGGGTCAGTGACAGGGTCACTGGAGGCTCCCAGCTCAAAACCCGCCCTGCACAGAGGAAGAATTTTAACTCTCTCCCTTCCCGCTCTCCACTGTCCACCCTAGCAGACCTGCCTGTTACGAAAGGTCATCTCATCGGAGGATTTAGAAGGGCCAGGGTGAGAATTCTGAGGGCCAGAGAGAGAGCAGAAGGGCTGAGCTCTACCACAAACTCTTGAGTGCAAACGTACGTCAATCTCTGAGCCTCTGTTTTGCTATCTGTAAAACGGGAGCGCATGTGGGTGCGCACGTAGACACACACACACACACACACACACACACACACACACACACACACACACACACACACGGCACCCAGACCACAAGCGGCCTCAGTACAACTATGTCAGTATGTCCAAGCACTTGATGCCCTTGACAGTTTACGAAACACTATGCACATGTGAAGGATCTGCAAACCTTTAAGTCACTGTGGGGCCTGGGACAAATGTTTTTCAATCTGCATAGTGCGTTAATTATTACTTCTCCCAGAGATTAAAATTACAGGTGCAAAAGGGCATCTGGCCCTTTAATGCTGTGGAAATAAGGGAGGGTGTTGCTGAACCCTTAACTTCCAGCTTCAGGCTGTAGCCCTGGGAAGCAACTGAAGGGTCCTGAACTGAGTGCTTCCCAGGTACTCCCAGCAGCAAACCTTACGTTACAGATAAGGAAACTAAACCTAAATGGCAGTGATGAAATACAGCTCAAGATCTGTCTGACCCCAAGTTTGAAACTACAACACAAAGATCTCCTGGAAGGAGCTACTTCTCCCAGGTCCAAGCCCCACAGCAACCCTCTCCACCTCGGGGGCTGCTTCCCCAGGACACCAGCAGGCCAGAGGCCTCTTCTGCCCATAGCTTGCTTGCCCATCCGCAGTAAGGGAAGGCAGCCCACACACCCTGAGGCCTCCACTTCCTGGCAGCGTCCTGGAGGCAGCTGCCCCAGCACAAAGTCCAAAGGTTAGTTTGTTACTATGAATTATGAAAACGCACAGCCTAGCAGATGGCTTTTACCAATGTGGTTCTTGCACAGGTCAAAGCAATCCCAGCTACACATGAGTACTGTCGGTTATACAAAACTCAGCGGTCTCCTTGTGAGGACTGTGCCCCTCCTGCCCACAGTGTGGGGTGGACAAGAAAGGCAGGGTGCCACAAGGCAGAGTGTCACTTCTGTCATGTCACACCTGGCAACGCCCTGCCTGCAGCTGGCAAGTGACAGCTCCTTCCCTTTTCTGGGCTTTGTCCTGGGACCAGCATGACAAGGTCCACACCCGGCCATCCCCACCCTGCCTGCCAGCCCTGCTCTGAGGGCTGGGCATTTAGCAGCATTCTCCTGGGTTTGAGGAAAACTCCAGTGACAGTGAGAAGGGAACAAACAGCACTGGGAAGCCCCCTAATGAAATCCTACATGCTGTCTGGGATACTACCAGAGACAGAGGGGCTCAGGAACTCAGCCAGGGTTGCAGAACGCATCTACCTGTGGCAAGCAAAGAAGAAATGCTGAGGATGGGGTTGCCCTAGATGGCCATGTAGGACACACGCCCCCTGGGGAGGTCTCTCCTCCTTCCCCAGAGTGCCCGAGGAGGGGCTGCGCCCAGAAGAGTGCTACCATCCTCACCCACCTTCACCCCACCACCCTGCTGGCAGGACTTTTCCCACTTTGGAAGGGAAACAACCAGGTTTCAGGAGAGCTAGGTAGGATGCAAGCCTCAGTAGCATCCTCTCTGTACCCCCACCCAGCCCACCCCAGGGGCTTTGTCCCAGGCAGAGCAGGGCTTCTTAGTCCCTGGCCCAGTTCCTCTGCCCCAGTGCCTTTCATGTAATGACACAGCTTACAGGGATCTCATGCATTCAAAAACATACCCAACTGCTGCCTTTCACAAAGACATCTAGAGATCACTGCTGAACCATGAAAGTTCGCCCATTCTCCAGCAACGGCACAGGCCGGATTCCCCAGGAGAAGGTCACACTCTCACTGGGCCCAGTGACTCAAGCTGTGGGCAATGTGGGTCACGGCGGAGAGCACAAAGCAATATGGCTTTCCAGGCTGCCGGCCGTAGCCCCACACCCGGGAACCCACTAACCTGACTAATGTTAGGAGGTGGTTCAGCTCCATTTAAAGGCAGCAAAAATGCCTCTGAATGGAACAGAAAAGAACAGGGTGCTGTTGGGGATTTTTTACAGACAGTGAGAAGCACTGCAGCTTGAATGAATGAGCTACCCATTCTGAAAGTTCCCTGGCACCCCATTGTGGCACCCCATTGTCAACAGGATCCCAGCTTCCTGGGCTGTGCCCGAGGTTCCTGCGGAGCCTGTGGTCTCCACCTAACTGCGGTCCAAGTGGACTCTGAGCGGCCCCACCCCAGCGGGGCACCCTCTTCAGCCCCCCAGCTGGGAGCTCGGCCATGCTCACTCCCTGTGCATCAGGCCCAAGGAGGTTGTACAGATGCCCACCTTCACAGAACAGAGGCTGCCACCAGGGCTTAGGTCTGTGCTCCACACACATCTAATTGAATCCAGCCCCATCCCCTACCCCGTAAACCAGGGGGCCAGATCCCTGAGGTAGCCAAGGATGTAGGCAGTCAACCCTGCGAATACAATGAGCGGCGACCAGCCTCGGGGCACAGTGGCAGCCAGCTCTATGTGGCGGGCAATAATAGTCCAAACTCAGAACTGGACCCCAGGCTCCCCTCCCCAACCGCCCAGCACTGGCCTTCCCAGAGTCCCCTGGACCTCTCAGCCCAATGAGAACCTGGCCTCTGATAACATCTGGGTGGCACAAAACTTGGTGATGTGGCCTGTCTGCACACAACCATCACTGGCAGGGCTCATTCTCCCCAGAGCACCTGTGCTTCCTCAGGGCATCAGGCAAGACTGTCTCTCACCCTGAGGACCTCCACCAGAGCTCCTTACCGTTTAATGCCACGGCCTCCTGGGGGATGCCAGACCCTGAAGACAAGTGACATGGCCACTTGGCGTCACAGCCAAACCGCTGGGAGTAGAACAAGGGGAAAAAAGATGAAGATGAAAACCAACTTACGTGAAGGGTGGATGGAGGCAGGAGACTTGCCTCCAGGAGTGGGGGCCAGAGATACACCTCGGGAATCGCGGGTACAGAGGCCAGCTGGGAGGAAGGGGCGCCTGGGGCGCTGGCCCTGCCTTCTCCATTCTCTTCCGGGACTCCTACACAACCACCCGCGCACACAGCCCAGGCACCACAGCGTCTATCTGCCACCCCGGATCTCGCAGCCACCCACCAATATTCCACCAGCTCAGCAATTTGCAAGAAGGGGGCCGTTTTGCTCATGCGCTGTTCTTTCCAGGAGAGTGGCCATCTTGCTTGCTGCCCCTCTTCCGAGATTCTCCCATTCACCTGTGCTCTCCTTTTCCTTTCCTGCATGGCTTTGACCCCATTTCATACAGAGAAATCTGAAGCCCAAGGCCTGCCGAGTGTGAGTGTGAGTGAGAGAGCGAGTGTAGCCCACTGACTGCTTGCAGGGGATTTGTGGTGCCCCTTGGGGGTACCTGGCCACCCAGAAGGTGCCACTCCACACAGGACTGGTCCTGTTAAACTATCCCACTGTACCCTTGCAGAGCCAAGACGCCATACTATCAGTCATAAAACTGCTGGGCCCGGCCTCCTTCCGGTCCAGGCTCTTGCTCTGATCCCCCAAGAGTCTCTCCCCCACACTAGAAAACAGAATGTGCTTGGCTGCAGACCCGGATGTAATAAATTGCTAATAACAGGCTCTCAATCTGAAAAACAAAATAATGGGCCTCCTTTCTTTCCGTCTTGCTCATCCTCAACACTAGTTCCTGCAGGGCCCAGGCGAGAAAGAAATGCCTCCTCCCGCCAGACACTGGGAGGGAAACTGATTTTCCCAGCCCTCAACACCCCAGAGGCTCCCCTCTGCCCCTCCCAGGTCCTCCCCTTTATGTCTCCAACATCCCCTCTCCAATGTGGCTTTAGCCTCACTTTCACTGAGCGCCTGCTGAGTGCCAAGCTCCTGAGGGTGCCTGATCCCGACACAGGCGAAGAAGTAGGTGGCTGCTGGGGCAGGGCCGGGCTGAGGGCGGTACGGGGTTGTGAGCTCTTGCACAGCCGGATCGGTATTGTGGCTGGTGCAGCCCTCTGCTACCCGGAAGGAGACCAGGTCAATGCCAAACCCAATTTGACTAGTTTCATTCCATCACCTAAGATGATGTCACAGGCTGTGAATGGGACAGAAGCAAAAAAGCCAGAAGCAGTTACCTTGGGAAAAGATTGATAAATAACAAACCCTCATATTCCTGGAGGTAGATTCTAACACTGTGCCCAGTGCACTGCTTAGCCGTAGTGGCCTGTAAACATGGACACGCTTCCTAGAGGGATCCAAGTGGCCTCCACTGCTCTTCCCTCCTCTCCCTGACTCTTACCTGTACTGTTTCCAGGGTACCTGCAAAGCCGCCTGACCATGGGAACTCAGAGCAATGTCCAGGAAGGAGAGAAAGCAGTGTGTCTATAGCCACAGCCACACTGGCAAGAAGGGTCCCCCTGCCCCCCGGCATGCACAGCCATCCACCGAAACCAGGCATGGTGGAGCAGACCTGCAATCCCAGTGCCGGGGAGGCTGAGGCAGGACGATTACTACCATTCAGAGCTGTGTAGCAAGACCAAATAAATACAGATTTAAGAAAAGAAGGGTGGCCCCTGCTGGACAAACATCCTTCCAGACCTGGCTTGCATTGTATGAAGACCTAGAGGGATCCAGACAAGCCTCTGGGCTCCCAGCCTTTCCCAGAACCAGTTTCTTAAAACCAAGGGCAAGACGCCAAGGCAGGAGGCCAAGAGACCTCAAAGCGCACTCGGAGTGGCTTCTCACCAAAGGTTAGCTATACCACAAGGAGCAGCCTAACTTCTCCATACCCAGGTTAAAGCCCTAGACCACCCGGCACAACTCTAACTCCCTGAACACCAACTTCCTGGCCTGTAAGGAGAGCCAGTGGGAAGCTTCCCCGCCCCCAAAGTGAAAGCGGCCTCACACTGTGGAGGGCAGGACACAGATGCTGTGACACAGCAGAATGCCAGGGTGATGTCACCACCCTCCTCTGCTCCCAGCATTCCCCTCATGACCACATACCCCTTGCACCTTGCAGAGGTGGAGGTGAGGTTCCAGGAGGCCGATGGATGGACTTGAGGGCCACATGCCAAAAGCAGCAGGGGCCAGGACCAGGCCTCAGTCCTCCCTGGCACCCACAACACAGCCATCGGGAAAGGTCTAGAGATTTCCTCTAACTGATTTAACCCCCACCCTTCAGTACTGGAGATTAAAAACCCAGGATCCTCACACTGAGCTACATTCCCCCAACAATTTTTCTTTTGTTTTTGTTGTTTTAGACAGGGTCTCACAAAGTCACCAAGTTGCCCCAGCTAGGCATAAACTTGTAATCCTCCAGCCTCAGCCTCCCAGAGTGCTCAGATCCCAGGTATGCACCACACATGCTTCCTCCAATCTCCAAGGCACCCTGCCACAGGGAAATACCATCACCCCTCTGAGGATGAGGAAAATCCAGCCCTGAGTAATCAGGCAGTGAGTGGCCCAGTATCAAGAATCTAGAAGCTCCAAATCCAAAGTTACTCATCATGGAGTAGAGTGAGGAGGCTGGAGGAAGATTCCAAGGGACAACCCAAGCTGCACCTGACTGGGAAGAGCTGAAGACAGGCATGGACTGCACCCAAACCTCCCTCCCTTGCAGTGCAGCTGGCCCGGGCCACTCCTATAGTTGCTGTCACCCCCAGGCTCACTCACGCCTCTGGGCTCCAGCTCACAGTGCTCCTGCCTGGAAGGCCCTTTCCATACACTCATGAGCAGCAAACTCCTGCAACCTGGCACAAATGCCTCCCTCCTTCACAGCTCTCCCTGCAACACCCTAAAAGGGTGAGTGTTCCTTCAGGAAAGGTTCACTAGTCTGTAGTGCTTAACTGAGTTGCAATTGCCTGTTTCCTTGTCTACCTGTCACACTCTGGGTGGGCCTGAGCCCCAATCGTCAGGGACAGGTATGTATACGAATGAGCATCTTTTCTGCAGCCCTTTCTAGATGCCTGGCCCTGCTGTACATCTCTTCGTAGACCCAACCATCCCAACCACGCGTGAGCACAAGGCAGGTTCTACTATCTTATCAGTATGCTTGTTTTACAGATGAGGAAATTGGGACTCGGAGTGGTTAAAGCCTCACCCAAGATCACACAGGCAGCCTGGGTCCAGGGCTGTCTGTCTTTGCTGGTGTTGTATCATTCCCCACTGCCACCCCAGCCCTAGCGTGGGGCCTGGTGCAGGGAAGGCACTCAGTAGAAGTTTTTCATAAACAGGTAAAGAAGGAGGAGGGTGGGGCTAAACTCTGGCGACCTAGCCCATAGGTCTGCTCGCACTCCACCTCTGCTCCCATCACTCCCTCCACCCAGGGCTTTCTCCCTCCAAGGCCTCTGCTCATCCCCCTTCCATCTCTTCTCTGGCATGAGTCCCCAGCGGAACAAAATAAACAACAAGAAGACGGAGGGCTGATGGGCTCCCCCAGCAGTGATGTCCTCTTCTGCAGCTAGTGCACTGACTGCTCTTACTCCTCCAGCAAGGCCAAGATTACAGGTGGGGGCTACAAGACAGCAACCCTTGCTGACCTGTCCCAGGCACTGGGTAGAGCCTAGAGGAGGGAGAGGCAGGCTGCTGCCTGGGGCCAGGAGGAGGAGACAAGAAGTCCTTTGTGTCTGCAGGCTCCTGAGACACCTGTTCTCCCCTGCTCCCTGTGCACGGCTGCAGCCCTGGCAGCCAGGTGAGCCTGCACCCAGTGTAGGGTTTGGGTGGCCCTGCCAGCACCTGCCTGGCCCTGGCAGCCCTGGAGGCCACCGGCCAAGCACAATCACCCTGCTGCTGACACACTTGTTGAATTTCAGGACAGAGAGGGACAGCCAGAGGCGAGAAGCTATTTCATGCCAGCCTGGCTAATTTGCAGTTGGCCTGGGCAGTCCTATACCCCCACCCCCTTCTGTGCTGCCCAGGAGAGGTTTGGAGTTCCAATCTCCTGGCAGCTGGGGAGATACATGAGAAGTACGCCAGCCCTCCTAGAACACAGTGCCACACCACAAGCAGCTTCCACTCCCACCCGCCCTGCATGTGAGAGCACAGCAAAACCCTGGCCTCACCCCAGCCGCCTCGTCTTCAGATCCCACCACCTGCCTGCCCCATAGTCATGATGCACCAGGGTCCTACCTGACCTGCCCTTAGAGATACAGGTAGACTCTGGGAGATGGGAGGGGGCATCCTGTCCATTTGTCTTTCCCTCAGCTTGGTCTCCTCCAGTCTAACACGGCTCTGAGGGTCCCTTTGGGATGCTCGCAAAGCCCCCTGTGCCTCCCTGCGTGTGCAGGGTTGCAGCAGGGCAGGATGTGGGGCTGGCTGAGAGCAACTAAGGCCACACAGACCCAAGCATCTACTCAACCCCTACCGCAAGGTTCCATTTTAAGATCATCATTGGCGGGGGGGGCGGGGAGATGGCTCAGTAGAAGCCTTTCCTGGCAAGTACAAGGACCTGAGTTCAATCCCTGGCTCCGCAAAAAAAAAAAAAAAAAAGATCATCTTTGGGTTAATGAGGCCCTGTGGTTGGTTACAAGGTGAAGGCACTCCTGGAGGCAGCCCTAAGAAGGTGTTACTTAAATCTGACCAGTCAGTTATTCCTGCAGAGACCACAGAGCCAAGGTGCCCTATGTGAGACAAGGGGGGGGTAGTGTTGACGATGGGAGGGAAGACACAGAGACAAAGACGACCCTGTGGGCTCAGTGAGGCACACACAGCCATAGGGCCTGAGGCGGAGGGGTTGCTGGGAGCTAAGAAAGGAATCCCCTTCTTCAATCGCCTCAGGCTTCTAGGCCCCCTCAGCAGGCTCCTCCTAGACCCAATCACCCCAGAGCCGGGTGGTCACTTACACTTGTGGCCAATTAGCCACATGGTACCCTGACTCAACACTGGTGACTGTCCATCCACCTCCACAGAGTCCCTCCCCCTCAAACTGCCAAACAGCATGCAGTGGTACAATCCCAGCACTTGGGAGGCTGAGGCAGGAAAAGTCCTCTGAGTTAAGAGGCCAGCCTAGGTTACATAGTGAGTTTAAGACCAGCCTAGACTGTATAGTACGATCCTATCTCAAAAATCTAAGTAAAGAAATAAATAAGCTGTCAAACTCAAGCTCTTCGATCCTAATCATGCAGTTCTATGGCTATCAGGCCCAGAAGGAAGTGACACAAGTAGCCAAGATCACTTCCCAGAGCGGAGGAGATGGCTCAGTGGAATAAGTGCTTCCCTGGCAAGCACAGGGCCTGAGTTCAATCCCCGGTTCTGCCAAAAAACCCTCAAGATCCCTTCCTATTTGGGGGGCCCCAAAGGAGGGCAAAACTTAGAAGGGGCAAGGTTCATTACAATGGCTGCTCTGAGCCAGTTCCCACAGAGCCATCATATACTGCTATATAGCCTGTGGCCCGCAGGCCTCTTTTAAGAGTCTTGGACTCTAAGAGACTTTAAGAGCACTACGATGCTCATTACAACCCTCCAGCAGACAGCAGTCAAGTTCATCCCGTGGACACAGAAAGCCCTCCTGCTACCTGCCTCTCAGGAAGGCATGACAGAACCCATGACCCTGTCCTCTGACCCCTTTCCTGGCTCTGCTCCCTGGAGTTTTTTGGCTAAGGAAATTCTTTGTAGAGGCTGAGCCCCCCACCCCAACTAAGGCGCCCTTGCTGCCTTACCAACCCCAGCAAGGCCACCAGCTCAACTGTACCACTGGTATCCTCTACCTGCTGCTTCTCTTTCTCAGCTCCCCACCATGGCCAGGATCCCCAATATCATTTGCTTCTTGGATGGTGGGGATGTGGGTTTCACTGTGGAAACTGAGACTACAGATGACGAAGGGAGAGCATGAGGGAGATTACTCAATACACTGCTCCCCCAAGCAGACAGAGATTAAAATCCCAATCTGCTTCAGGAACAGGAGCTTGATGGGGGGCTAGGTGCAAGAAGGAGACCCAGAAGGGACCTGTGCAGGTCTCTTCCACAGCCTCCACCCTTCCTTCTTTTTTTTTTTTTTTTTTTTTTTTGTGGTCTGGGGAATTGAACTCACGACCCTGCATCTGCCAGGCAAGACTTATTCTATTCTACTAAGCTATCTTTCCCAGCCCCACCCTTCCTTCTTTTAAAAGTGGTTCCATTTGCCTGGAGCTGAGGCTGTGACTGGGGCCAAAGAAGACAGCCTAGATGTTCAGAGCACACCACACATGCACACACCCTCTCCAACCAAGAAAAGAGGAGCCTCTCAACAGGTGCTGTGTCAAGCCCAGGCCACGCCCAACTTGCCCTGCCTTACCTGCCAGGCCACCTTCCAGCCAACCCCACCCCTACTTGGCTGGCTGCTAGGGAAGGGCGGAGAACCCTAGCCTCCAGGGGCTGGGCCTGGCACTGACTGCCCTGTGCCCTCCGCGCTGCCCTCTTCTGAGTCCGTGGGAGGGCAGCTCAAGCCAAGGCTCCCTCCCTCTGGCCTCTCCAAGCGCCAAGTGTAGGAGAGCCAAGGCTAAGGCTTCAACTGTCCAGGTGGCTTCATGCCTCTCCACGCCCTACAGCCACGGTCCAGCCCAACTCTCTTGGTCTTCCATGGAAAAACATCCATGTCTTTTCCAGTTTCACAGCTGGTACTTGTAAATATATTCTAAATCCTTTTCACTCTGATCACAAAAGTTAACACACACTATGTCTTGCTTCCAGAAACTATAGAAATAAAATAAATATGATCCACAAGCTTTTTTTAAAAGTTGGTCAGGGACACTTGCCTTTGTCGGAGCAAACCTGCCTGCTGGAGCTCTAGTTCACCACCTGCCTTCAGCCAGGACTCAGAAGGGCAGTCCTGAGCCGAAGGCTCCTCCCCCGCCCATCATACCTGGACCCCCAGGGCACAGGCCCAGTCAGAAAGGCCTGGGGCAGAGGCGGCTCCTGGGACCTGTTCCACAGGCTGCGCATTCCTATGGGGGGTGGAGCCTGGGAGGTGAGGTAGAGGGGAGAACAGTCTGGTCTCTGGGGGGCAGGTCCCCAGGGAGCCCAGGTCAGCAGACCAAACCCTGGGGGAAAGGTGCCAGGGGACACTACCCAGCAGGGGCCTCTACTCCTCCTCCTCTTCAGTCAAAACATTGAAACCCTACTTTGGGCCTGTCCCCAAAAGACAGGGAAACTTCGTGGGGGGTAACACTAATAATACCCCTCCCCCAGCCCATTCCCAGGGACAGCTCTCAGGGCTTTGTGCCAAGCCCATTTAAATGCTAAGGCTACTGCTGGGGGGAGCCTGGGGCAGAGTGGGTGAAGATGGGGGGAAGTCCAAAAGCCATTCTTATCCAAGGAACTGAATTCCAGATTTGAGGGCTTTGTGCTATCGGAGGCCACAAGGGCCTGGGGGCTGAGTGCCAGGGATGCAAAAAAGTAACAGTTGGGAGGGACAGGGTTGTCACTTCTCCCTCCCTGTCCTCCACTACCCCATATGCACCTTTCCCTACCAAACACCCGTGCTTGGAATCTGCTTGGCATCTTCAACATGAGTACAAACCTCAGCTCCTCTCCCAGCCTGGCATACATGCCCACTGGGCACTCAAGGATTCCATGCCCACACAGCACAACCTGGGCTGTGGCTGGATCTCAGGTTCACCGGAGATGGCACTGGGCTGAGGCAAGGGAAATCCTAGTCTGACCACTGCGGCTCTCCCCTCTCTGAGCATGCGATTCCTCCCTGAAGACACCAGTTTGCTCTTTCTAGGAGTGGGCAGGAGACCTCAAGAGCTGTAAGGTCCCGAAGCAGAGGACAGTCCAGAATATTCCCAGAGTGGCAAGAAGTGGCTTCAGGGCTGTGAGCAGCGTGGGTGGAGGCAGAGCCCTTTCTCTGGAGGGCTGGAGAGGGCTTCACCACTCTATGGCTCTGGGTGGGGGTGTTCTGTGCCTCCTGGGACCAGGGAGGAGGCATAGATGACAGGTCTTCGCAGGAGAAACTACTGTGGCTGTGACACAGGATTTGCATTTTTAAAAGAAACACAGCGAGCCCTGGTCAGAGGAACAAGCAGAAGTTAGAAATGGCCTTGCTAAGCTGGCCAGTAGCAAAATCTCCTACCCAAACCTTCCAAGTACTCAGGAAGGGACAGTCAACACGGGGATCGCCAGACAAGGGCCAGCATCCACAGCACACCTTCTGGCTGGGGACAGGGAGATGGGAGCACGATCCTGCACAGGTTCAGGTTCCCCCGCTGGTGACAGGCATTGTGACAGCCACCCTGCCTGACATCCGGGTTCCAGGAAGGGGACTAGCAAAGGGTGAGGACTGCAGCGAGTTCAGGCAGGAGCAAGCCCTCTTAAGCAAACACTGAGCACAAAAATAACTCCCATTCAAAGCACGATTTACTGTGTGCCGGCCGGCCTTCCCAGCACAGAGCCCTTTTCAAACACAGCTTCACCCCTGAATGTGCGGGGGAGGGGAGGAGAGTACAGCTGCCTTTGAATCCACTTTTTCCGGTGGTGTCAGCTTCCTGAAGACTCACCCCGGGGATCTGTCCAATAAGGACCATCTCAAAGCACTCCCAGCGCTAAGGAACCCTTAGCAGAGAAGCCTGCGAAGAGCAAGAACACTTAGACCCCTCCGAAGGCCAGGCCCAGCTCAAGCGAACCCTGGCCAGACAACAGTGGTAGCAGCGCACCTCAGAGCCCTCCTGGCCATCTGCTGAGTGTGGCTGTGGCTCAGCTGGTATGCACCCTACTGCTGTACCATGTCAGAGACTCAGAGGTGTTACCCAGGGAACAACTCTACTGGTTATCAGTCCTTCTCATTGCACGATGTGCTTCTCCAAACTTGCTTATTGTCCAAGTACCAAAATGTCCAGGATGGGGCGCTTCTCACCCAGAAGAACCAGAGAAACAGGTGAAACCTGAAGATAGAAATGGCTCTTCAAGCCGGGCGTGGTGGCGCATGCCTGTAATCCCAGCACTCGGGAGGCTGAGGCAGGAGGATTGTTGTGAGTTCGAGACCAGCCTGAGCTACAAAGTGAGCTTAAAGCCAGCCTGAACTGCATAGCGAGACCCTGTCTCAAAAAGACAAAAAAAAAAAAAAAAAAAGAAATGGCTCTTCACCTGTACTGGTACTGGCGGACAGCATCACAAGCCTGAGTTAGGATGGAAAGCCTGCAGCAGGCAAGAGCACAACGCACTCAGCAGTGTCTGTAAAACCTGTCTCCCACTGGTCCACCCTAATCCATGTTTCCTCTCTGTTCAAGCTATTCTCTCTCTTGTAGCTACAGAAGACCCTCACTACCCCACAGGACTGTTTCATAAAACTTTTTCACTTATAAAAGTAATTCATGACCATCACAGAAGATTGGAAAACGCAACAGAAGATTTCTAGAGCTAAAAATCATTCACATGTCCAGTACCCCATTTGGATATATCCTTCTGAACTTCTACGTATGTGTGTGTGCTGGGCATGTGCATACATACAATTAATTTTACAAAATCAGTACTTATACCATCTAGTTCTACATTTTTTTCACTTCTTTTTATGAACATTCTCCAGGTTAGATGCTGTTGTCTGTTAACTACATGGGGATGGGGGTGTAATTTATAGATGCACACAGTAGTAAATTCAGAAAAGAGAACAGAGACTACTGCAAATATCTCACCTTTCCTCCCTCACCCATCATTTTCCTGCCCTGTGAGCTCAAGGCCAGGCTGAGCCCTTCCTTCCCAGCACCCAGTGCCCAAGCTCCAGTCTCTCTGACCCTCCATCCACAGCTCCGGCCTCAGGGTTTTTACATTTGCAGTTCCCTCAGCATGGAAGGAATCTCTGTTCTGCCCTCTGCTTGCAGCTGGCTCCCTTCTCATCTTCCTACCTGGGCCAAGCTGTCCTCAACCAAGGACAGCCTCCACCGCTTCCATGCCAGGAACACTTGTGCCTCAGCCTATCTCTTCGCCCCTGCAGAATGTCTGAACATCGTTCACATCAAGCATCGCAGACTAGTATTGCCTTGCTTTCCACCACCGCCCTAGGAAGAAGCTTCTCTGAAGGCAGGTGTGGTACTTATCCTGTCCAGCGGTCATGCGCTGCCTGGCACAAGATGACTCGTAACAGGCACTTCACTGCTGTTAACTTCTGTTAGAGTGAAACGAAAGGAGGTGTCTTCAGTGCTGCTTTTCATCACTGAAAATCTATCTGCAGCATCCAAAGCACCAAGCACCAACCCCCTGGCCATCTTCCTCCACATTTGGTGGTGGTGTGAGGGGTCTGAGGGCGAGAGATGTCCCTGATGTCCCTGCTCTCCCTCTACACACCAAGATCAACCTAGGTGCTCACATCTAACCCAAACTCCTAGAAAATTCTCCAACTACTAATGGAAAAGTTGGAAATGACACTTTAACCACGCTATCTCAAGTCCCAAATCCAGCCTGCTCTGGTAGCAGGGCTATTCCAGGCTCCCAAGTGAGCCCCACAACTGGAAACACACACACCACCCAGGGAGCAAAGCTCCCCCAGGGAGCCCCAGGCCCACCCCACCTGCCACCTCCCCTGAGCCCCAGATACCTGGGCTCCTCTCTCTGGAAATTCACCGGACCCCAGAGACACAAATGCACATCCAATCCTAAACTGGCATCCCAGGAGAGGAAGTCCAGGGGACACCCTAGCGGAGACACTTCTTTCCTGAGGTCCAATCTCCAGGGAGCAGACAGTGCCCTGGAGCCAAGACCTACTCTTAAGAACAGGGAGAGGAAGGATGAAGGCCTTTTCACAAAATTTGTGAAGAAAGGAGGAAGAAAAAAAAAAAAAAAAAAACTTAGAAAGGTGGATCTCGCTGAGGAGTAGAAAGGATAAGCTGTTTGACCTGAAGAGCCAGAATCAAGAAAGGGTGGGATGGCAAGCACAAGGGCCTGGGTTCAGTCCCAGTTCCAAGGAAAAAAAAAAAAGAAAGGATGGTAAAGAGTTCCAAGTCTCTCCCTCCCCAAAAGTTGACAATTATTAAAATTAAGTGGGCACAATCTCAAAGCATTCTTTTAGGCTCTGGACAAGTCACTTAAATAATAATGAATACACTTTGAGGGTGGAGGTCAACAGTAAAACATTTGCCTGTATGTCCCAGGCCCTGGGTTCCATCCCCAGCACTGAAGCCAAAATAATAAGAGGCCAAGTGTGGTGGTACATGCCTGTAATCCCAACACTTGGGAGGCTGAGGCAGGACCATCATTACAAGACCAAGACCAGCCTGGGCTACAAAATGAGCTCAAGGCCAGGCTGAACTGCATAGTGAGACCCTGTTAAGAAAAATGAGAAGAGGAGAAGGAATGGCAGTAACTGCTAACCTTCCCTTCAGTACCGAGGACAAAACCAGGGCCTAGACAAGTGCTCTACCACCAAACTGCACACCTCTAGCCCCAACAGCTAACATTTATTCAGCACTTGCTACACGTCAAGCACTGTTCTGAGCCTCTGTTCCTATTAAGCCCATTGGATTGGAGTAAACTGCCCAAGGTCTGACCACAAGTGGCAGCATCCTGGATCTAACTCGGGCTCCACGGCTCTCAATCAAACTATACTATACTCTGTGGTCCTAGTAGACACTGCTGGAGTTCACGCCTTCCCAACCTGCGTCTTTCAAATGATGGCCACACATCAACTGCAAAAATGGGTGCATAACTCTGTCCATTTGCATAGGAGAAAGTTCGGAAGAGTTAAGAGAACTCGCCCGAAATCACATTGCCCCTCGGTGAGGTCTGGGGACCCAGGCATAACGAACCCCAGTTTCTTTGGGAGCACTGTTGAAACAGGGCCCTGGAAACCCCACCCGATCAGCAGCTCCATCTTCCCGGGCCCCTAGCGGTAATGAGCCGGACCCTTTCGCCACGCCAAAATGCCTTGCCCGGAAATTCCCAGAGTTAAAGCAAACTTCCCAGGAAAACTGCTCGGCTTCCGCCAAGCCGCTGCCTGTCAAGACGACGGCTGCCAAGAGCGCCCTCGGAGTCCCTGCAGCTGCCGTGAGCCCTCCAAGGCGGGAGCCGTGGCTGGAGCGCTAGGGGTCCTCCTGGGAAAGTCCAGGGCTTAAGTTCAAAATTCGTTTCCCGCCTAGGCCGGTCCAGCGGCCCCGCCGGGGCGCTCAGACAACCAACTCTCTCTCTTAATCTCCCAGTTAAACCGCAGGGCACCTCCAGCTGGAACGCCAGGCCATGCCGCTAGGGGAGATCTCAGCGCGCCCCAGACCCCAAGCAGCCAGCCAGTGGCCGCGCGTGCGCGCGCGCTTACACGTGCGTGTGTGTGTGTATGTGTGTGTGTGTGTGTGTGTGTGTGTGCGCGCGTGTTTACGTACGGAACGCGCGGGGTGGGAAAACAATGGCGAGCCGCTGGGACGGAGAGATGTCCCCCCCACCCTAGTGTATGTCCCTACCCCTGGGCGAAATTTGCTTCAGCGCAGAATCGGTTGAAAAAGCTCCCCTCGGACATCCCAGGGTGGGCGGTGGGGGTGCTGAGCTGCAGGCTGGAGGGGGTGGGGGTGGAACCGGAGCCGGGCGAGCAGAAAACAAACAGGAGGCGGCGCCCGGCTGCTCCGCGGGGAAAAGAACCTGGAACCAGAAGGGGCGCGCGGCTGCCCCGATACCCCACACCTGCGTCTCATCGCGGGCACCCCTGCCCCACGCGGGGTGCGCAAACGCCGCCTATGCTTCCCACTGGGAAATCCTTAAACCGGGCGCACAGTCAGGCTGCTAAGACCTAGTGCCCGGCAGATCGGTGAGAAGCCGGCGCGGGGTGGGGACACCCGAAGCCCAGCTCGCGTGGTGTGCACACGGACACGAGCGCACAACCACCGTCGGCCCCACAAGGACCCGGGTCTGCCCCGAAGGAGCCGCCACTGGCCAGCCTTCGCAGGGGTCGTGAGGGGCTGTTCCTCCTCGGAAAACTTTGCAAAGGACGGCAACTCGAACCGACGAGGGCCAGCGTGTGCCCAGAGACGTGGGGGCGCGAGTGTCAAACTTAGGAGGGCCGGGGAATGGGGCGCACGAGAGGCGCACTTACTACTCTGCCGGGCTCTGGGTCGCGCTCGCGGCTCCGCGCTCCAGCTGCTCCCGGTGCGGTCCTCGCGGCTGGCAGATGGCTTCCCGCTCACATGCCCGGCGGGCGGGGGCGCGGGGCGGCGGGCTGGGAGGGGCACGCCCCCCGCCGCGGGCCGGGGAGTCGCCCTGCACCCCCGGCCACCCGTGCACTGCGTCCGCCAGGGGCTGGCGTCCCGCGCGGCGAGCTCGGTTCCGGCCGGGCGGCGCCCTCCGCCGCGCCAGGCCGCTCTCTGCACCCTGCCCTCTGCCCTGGGCTCGCGGCCGTCGCCTGCCTTCCGCGATCCTGCGCCCGGACTCGCTCGGACGCTGCGCCTGCCCGGTTGGCCGGCCGGCTCGGCGCTTCTCTCGGTCCGGAGCCGGGCCTCCGAGGCTGAGCGCGGCGCCCTGGCCTCAATCCCGGCGGGCCGCTCCTGGGCCCCGGCTCCAGGACCTGCGTTCACACAGTTCAGTTCCAAATCCGGACTAGAGCAGGGCGCTCGCTGCTCACTGCTGCGAGACGGCTCGACAGCGTCGGAGGAGAAAGCGAGGGAGGCCGAGCCCCGGCTGGGGGAGGAGGAGGAGGAGGAGGGAGGAAAGGAGGGAGGGAAAGAGGGAGGGACGGAGAGTTTCCTCCTCCTCCTTGCAGCCAGTCCACCCAGGCATCAACAGCTGGAAACCTCTGTTGGGAAGGGGCAGGCTGAGGTCTTTGGGCAGCGAGGGTGGGTGGAGAGAATAAAAGAAAGAAGGTGGATTCTGCCCCTTCTCTCTGGCCAGGTAAGAGAGCCGCTACCGCTGATCTTCACTCTTTGGGACAAGAACTAAGAAGTTCTTCGTCCACCGAGCCTCCCAACCCTTTCAAACGGGCTGGTTTTTTAATTTCTTTCTTTTTTTCTTTCTTTCTTTCTTTCTTTCTTTCTTTCTTTTCTTTTCTTTTTTTTTTTTTTTCCAGTGAGAACCTCCATTATAAACATGATACCTAGCGGGACTTCAGGGCGCATGTGTGCAATCTCCACTCTGGGCGGCTGAGGCAGGAGGATCACAAGTTCCTGCCCGACGTGAGCAGTTTAGAATTTATCAAGTCCTTGTCTGAAAAGAAAAAATTGAAAAGGGAGATCGTTCAGTAGCATAAGTACGTGCCAGGCAAGCTCAAGGTCCTAGATTAAATCTCCAGTACAAAAACAAAAGCCAAACAAACAAACAAACAAAACCCACAGGCCTGTAATCGGAGCACCTGAGAGGTGAGACAAGGAGGATAGCTGCAAGTTCGAGACCTGCCTGGGGCTACAAAAATGAGCACAAAGCCATCCTGGACTGCTTAGTGAGATCCTGTCTCAAAAAAAAAAAAAAAAAAAAAATTTTAAAGTGATGAGGTGTAACTCAGTGTGAATACCCTAGGTTTAAGCCCTGGTAATCAAGACAAAAAGGGGAGAGAGAGAGAGAAAGACCAGGCATAGCGGTGCCCACCTGTGATCCCAGCACTTGGAAGCTGAGGCAGGAGGATCACTGAATTTGAGGCCAGCCTGGGCTACATACACAGTGAATTCAAGGCCAGCATGAACTACGCAGTGAGATTCTAGCAGAAAATCCCCTTCCCCCAGTATACTTCAGTTCCTTAGCTGCCCAGGTAATAGTACCTGTTCCAGTTCCAGCTGCTTCCGTCTGTTATAAATGTCTGGTCACTGTGATGCATATTGTGTAAACCCATCCAACTGACAAGCCATTCTGCCTCTGTACTGCATGACTACCTGTCTCATATAAGCCCTAGACCACCAGAGATCAGGTTCTAGTATTTAGGGAGTGATCCTGATCAGTGCCCATGGCCATAAATAAATCAAACCCTGGGTGTCCTTTCAGTGTTTCTACTTGCTATTGCAAAACCTTGTTTCTTCTTCCTTTCTTTTATTTTTTAAATGTATTTGGTAGTTATAATGTCTCACTACACAGCTGGAATACATAGTGATCCTCCTGTTTTCAGCCACCCAGCACCAGGATTACAAGTATGAGCCACTATGCCCCAACTCCGTGGCTAGTTCAGCCCAACCTTAGGGCAACATGGAGATTGAACCGTGGTCTCTGTGCTTACCCAAGCTCGCCTAAGAAGTCACTTTAGTCTGCTCAGCTATCTTGCCAACCCACAAAACCTTGTTTCAAAAACAGCTTTTTTAAAGGAAAGAAAGAACCCGATCCCTTGTGCAGCTAGACAGCTTCTTAATGTCTTTGACAGCTCTTGAGTACTTTTTCTCTATTGTCTCACACAAGTCCTCTATTTTCTCCAGCCCTGTTGGGAGGGTTGGATGGACAGGATGGGTCCCCTTATGTGTACTTATGAGATATCTGCATTATGCTGGCTGAGCTAGGTATCAGGACACTAGGGTGAATGAGACAGTGCCTGCTGTCTCCAAATTCTCCTTGGGAGGGAAGGGGTGAACTCACATCCAACTCCAGGGCGCTAGAATGTGGAATCCAGAACCAGTTGGCTCAGTAGAATTTGAAGGGACCTGTGAGGGAAGGGCAGATTAAAGGAGGTGACAGGTGTGGAACCACAGGGATTCTGTGCCCATTGTGCAGGTGGCAACTGTCAGATATGACAGCCAGAGGAACTCACTAGGACCTACAGAGGAGCTCTAGATTTCATCACTCCCCACTGCTTTACCTGCCTTAACTCCTTTTGCTGTTTTGGAGTCTCGGCCTGGATGTCAACTCTTCTAGGAGCTTTTCTTTCCAGGGGGAGATTAGAATGCTAAGGAGGGGACCCAGGGCCTTATGGCAGGATAGCTTGCCTGTTCCCCTCCTCCACCACTTTTCTTTTCTCTCTTTTATTTGGCAGTACTGGGGATGAACCTGGGCCTCACAGATGCTGGGCAAGTGCTCTTATCACTGAGCTATATCCCAACCCTTTTAAAGTTTTATTTTGAGCTGGTACAGGGCACATGTCTGTAATCCTAGCACTTCAGAGGCTAAGACAGGAGGTTTCCTGTCTTTTGGCAGAACCAGGAGTTAAACACAAGCCCTTGCACTTGCCAGGCAAGCACTTATTTTCCCTGGCCCTTCAAAAAACTTTTAAAGGGCCAGAGAGATGGCTCAGTGGAACAAGTGCTTCCCTGGCAAGTGCAAGGGTCTGAGTTCAATCCCCAGTTCTGCAAAAAAAAAAGTTTAAAAACATTTTAATTTTTTTTTTCTTTGCAATACTGCCAGGCAAGTGCTTGTTCTACTTAGCCATTTCCCTGGCTCTTAATTTTATTTTGAAGGCCGGCCAAATAGCTCAGCAGATTAAAGCACCTGCAAGCAGGCTTAGGCACAGGGGCTGGGTTTGACCCCACCACCACCACTTGCCATTCTGGCCCCACCCCTAGAGCACCCTGAGACAGCAATTGAGAAAGACTGGGCATGGTGGCACATACCTGTAATCCCAGCTCTTGGGAGGCTGTAAACAGGCAGATCACTGCAAGTCCTATCTAATAGCAAGACCCTGAACACCCTGTAGACCCTTCCCTAAAACACAAAAAAAAATAATAAAATATTTTATTTGAGACAGGATCTTACTAAATTGTCCAGATTGGCCTTGAACTTCAGCTTTCTCATGAACCTTTTTTTATTGCTAAGTATGACCCAGGTACCCTATCCGAGGGCTCTGGAAACTGGCCAGCCATAGACAGTATGGTAATTGTTCATTTGCCTGTCTGCCCCACAGGGCAGGTGTAGGTCTCTGGATCGCTGTTAGATGCCTGTTCCTAGCCGGGGCTTGGTGAAGGGCAGGTACTTCATAAATAACTTGCTGGTCAGTTGGCTGAGTGAAGGGGGGTTCCTAGAGGGGTTCTAAGCAAGGCCATTGATGAGGTCAGTCTAGCTGCAGGCAGAGAGGAAGGCCAGTGACTGGACATTGGCAGTATCTGAGCAGAATTTATGCTGACCATGCAGCGGGTGGTGGCATGTGCCTGTAGCCCAGAACTCTCAGAGACTAATATAGGAGAATCACAAGTTTGAGCTCAGCCTAGACAATTTAGAGAGACCCTGTCTCAAAAAAAACTTTTAAAGTTTTTAATGCGGTAGACACGCCTATAATCCCAGCACACAGGAGGCTGACTGCAAGTTCAAAGCCAGCCTGGGCTACATAAGCCTGAACTACATAGTGAGACCGGTCTTAAAAACAATAAACAAAAAAGCCCTAAGAATGTAGCTCAGTACAAAGACCCTGGGCTCAATCCCAAGCACTAGAGGCAGAGGGAGGACACAGGCCTAAGCTAAACCAGGAGTAGAAGATGTGAGGAAATGAACAAATTAGAGCAAGGGTGGAATAAGTCAACACTAATTCTTTTTTTCCTTTTTTTTTTTTTTTGGCAGAACTAGGGATTGAACTCAGACCCTTGCACTTGCCAGGGAAGCGCTTATTCTAATGAGCCATCTCATCTCCCCGGCCCCATCAACATTAATTCTTGAGGGGCAGGTTTGGGGGTAATTGGATGAACCCATTTCAGAGAAAACATTACCCAGCTTCCTCCTTCTTTGCCTCCCAGTCAAAGTGCCCAAGTTTTCCATACACTCTGGTGTCTTCCTCTGGCCTCTGATAAGCTTCCAAGGGGACAGCCTCACTGCGGTGCCCTCCCTGCCCCATCCTCAGCCACAGCAGACTGAGGAAGGAACAGCGAAAGCCAAGACCCTCTCTTCAGCATCTTCTGCAGCTGCACTTTACTTCACTGACACTAAATGCAGATACCAACTGCCTTAGGCATAGTGCGAGTCCACTATACATTTGCAGCTTACCCAATTCTTCCAGGCTGGTGTGAGTATGCTTATTTCACAGGTGAGAACAATGAAGTGTGGGGTCATAGGAAGTGGAGAAAAGTGCTGACTGAAAATTCTAGATTTTTCTGTGGCACCACATAGTTGCCCAAGAACACCTGACAGATTCCTACCATCTGACCCAGGCAACCACTCACTCTATGCAACACCTTCCCAAGGTCCCTGACCTCACAGCTGCTCTTTCTTAGCCTCCCTGGTTTTTCTGTTCCTTCTTCCCTTTGTCTCCAATTATGTTCCCTTGGGCCTCTCCTGCACTCATTTTTCTCCTCTATTTTCATAGCATTAGGCACCAGTGACTGAGGACTCGCTGAACATTCTCTCAATTTTTCACTCAAGACGTTTCACTGCACTTGAGACATGTGTCCAACCACACACTTGACATTTCTACTGTGGGGCCTGACTGACATCCGAAACTTGACTTGTTCAAAACAAACCTTTAACACCCCCTGCCAATCTACTTATACTGTCTCCTGTCTTCTTTCCCATCCAAGTGGCCCAAGTCAAAATCCAACCATTTGTCCTTGATTCTTCCTTTCCCATTGACCAAGTTAGTGAGTGACACTGGTCTGTCTCCAGAAATAAATCTTAAACTGAGGTTGGTGTCACGTGCCTGTAATCCCAGCACTGGGAAGGCTGAGGCAGGAAGATTGTTGCAAATTTGAGACCAACCTGGGCTACAAAGTGAGCTAAAGGTCAGCCTAAACTGTATATTGAGACCCTGTCTTAAAAAGGCAATCGGTCACGCAATCAATCAGTAGATCCCAGTCCTTCGCTGGCTCTGTCTCCACTGTCCTCTTGCTAGCCAGGTCTCACTGTCCTCAGCCAGACCACTGTGGCCTTAGTGTTTCTGACTACTGAGATCCCTGCAGCCACCACGTTTAACCAAGGCTGCTTCCATCCACACAATTTAATATTTGTTCCAGAAGGTTCTTTCCCAGGAAGATAACACTGCAGGCCAGTAAATAACTTCATTATTGGCTTCAGGAACTTTCTGAAAATCAATTTATCTGAACAATGGACTGCTCATTCAGCCCCCTTCTCTGGACAATAGTTCACTTAACTGGGCAAACGATTGGCTTATCAAACAATTGTTACTTTCTGGGACACTTTCCTCTTTCTGTCCTCCAATCTTAAACGGTTATATCATACATTGTGCCCAGTCTGAAGCAGAAGCCCACAAGGAATGTGATGCTTCAGCCTTATAAATAGATCCTCACCTGGAAATCTTTTCCAAACCCTGCACTTCCCAGAGCCACACACCTCTGTGCTCCCGTGGCAACCAAAATCCCCATGCTTCCATCTGAAAATCCTCCTCCACCCTGCTCCACATTTACCTTCATAACACTTAGCGGCAGGTGGTGTTTCTTCTCTGTTTTCATGACTTTGCCTGCTCCTCTCCAGCCTGTAGGCCCTTGTGAGGGAGGGATCTTGGCTGCCTGTTCTCCACTTTACAGAGACGCCCAGGAGATGGCTGCTGCAGAGGACTGGGATTAGCTTCTGGGGCGGTGAGTGGTCCCCAGGGTGTTTTGTCTACTGCCACGGGGAAGGCACCTGAGGTGCTGGAGAGGCTGAGTGTCCCCTGTGCTGTTTCTGAAGCTCCCTTCCACTGCCTGCAGGGCTAGAGATGAGGTATCCCCCTGTAATGCCATAGTCATAAAAGGATTCACAGATTGGTGTGAAATACCTTCCCCAGCAGTGGCCAAGGGGTAAAGAAAGTGCTGAGAGAGTGAACTGAGGCAGGGGGAAAAGAGAGGAGCCCTTGAGACCTGTCTTATTCACTGCTTGCTGCCTGGGTTCTGGTTCCCTGTGAAACTTAGGCCAGTGAAGGCTGGATCACGTCAATCCCTCCACTCTGCGGCCCGAGTGCTTCTCCAGATGCCAGTAAGTAGCCAGAGTATGAGTCTCTCACCCTTTATCCGGCCTGTCCACAGGGGTGACGTCTCCCTGAAGCAGCTGCTGCTCCCTTTGGCTTGAGTTTTTCCAGAGAGTCACACTCAGCACAGAGTAATCAAAAAGGTGCAGATTAAGTTACAGATGTGTCACTTGCCTGCCGGGTACCAGCTTTGAGAGGAATCCAGGACCGTCTCTCCAGTTCTCTCTCTATCCTGCAGGAGAGACTGAGGCACAGAGGCAGGGCTTTAGTGTTTTAATTTTTTTTTATTAAAATTTTTTTGGAGCTAGGGAGATGGCTCAGGCTCAGTAGAATAAGTGCTTACCTGGCAAGTCCAAGGACCTGAGTTCAATCCCTGGTTCTTCCATAAATAAATAAGAAAGAAAGAAAGAAAGGAAGGAAGGAAGGAAGGAAGGAAGGAAGGAAGGAAGGAAGGAAGGAAGCTGGGCGTGGTGGCACATGCCTGTAATCCCAGCACTGGGGAGGCTGAGGCAGGAGGATTGTTGTGAGTTCAAGACCAGCCTGAGCTACAAAGTGAGCTTAAGGCCAGCCTGAACTGCATAGTGAGACCCTGTCTCAAAAAGACAAAAAAAAAGAAAGAAAGAAAGGAAAAAGAACTTCTGGTACCAGGAATTGACCTCACGCTTGCCAGGCAGGTGCTGTGTTACTATTACTGGGCTCTATCTCTGGCCCTTAATTTTTTTTTTTTCTTTTTCTTCCAGAAGTGGGGATTGAACTCAGGCCCTTACACTTGCCAGGCAAGTGTTTATTCTACTGAGCTATCTCCCCAGCCCCCATATTTCCTGTAGATACTTGCTTTTAACATCAGTTTTACAGCTCATCTGGGCAAAGGAGTACAGCTTTTTTTTTTTTTCTTTTTTGTCTTTTTGAGACAGGGTCTCACTGTGCAGTTCAGGCTGGCCTTAAGCTCTCTTTGTAGCTCAGGCTGGTCTCGAACTCACAACAATCCTCCTGCCTCAGCCTCCCAAGTGCTGGGATTATAGGCCTGCACCACCACGCCTGGCTAGGAGTACAGCTTTGATATAGACAGCACCCCTGACTTTACGGGTCAGCCTGGGAATAATTGCCTAAGTTCTTTTTGGGGAACTTGAAGGCCACTTCTGCCCACCTCTGGCCAGCTGAAGCCATCTGCTCGTCCTTGGAGCTGCCCAGATGTCCAGTGAATGACTCTTCTTTTCTCTCTTTCCTTCTCTTTCCTGTTCTGGGGGTTGATCCCAGGGTCTCCACGATGAGCTACATCCAAGGTCTGAATTAATTTTTATTTTGAGACAGGGTCTCTCTAAGTAACTAAACTGTCCTGGGAGGGTGTGAACTGCAGTTGTCCTGCCTCGGCCTCTTAGATGCTTTGGGTGACCTTTTGATAGCCAAATACTAAACATTCTACCCTCAGCCCAGGCTAGCTCTCCCGTTTGCTAAACAAGTATAGAGCCTGCAGTCTGGTTACTCTAGCACAGACCTCCAACTGTTTGGCTTTTCTTTACCTTCAGTGGCTTTCTCCTGCCCTGCAGCCATCGGCCCCTTCTACTGCTCATGCTCCTAACTTCTGTTCTCACCCACACACTGTTAGACTCCACCACCTCAAGGTTGGCTGCCTTGTGAATTAACTCTTTCTTAACTCCTTTTCAGCAAAACTTATTGCTTCAGTAATTGGCATACCGTGCTGGGGGCAAAGCAGAGCTCTTCTGGGATTGCGCAGTCAGCCTTGACCTGTTTAATCCAGCACCAGCTGTTAGTCAGTACCCTAAATTCTCCAGCCTTGACCTCGGAACTAGGGACGCCTCTCTGCCCCTGACGGTCAGCCTGTTGCCCTGCTACTGGAGAACTGCCTCCTGCAGACAGAGGACCCAACATGCTTGCAGACACGTGTAGAGGCCCACTCAGTGCACAATCTAGCTGGTGCTGGAGATGTACACACACACACAAACACACACGCACACACACACGCGCGCACACTCCTGTCTTTTTCTATTTTTTTTTTTTGGTGCAGGGTCTCACTGTGCATGCAGCCCACATTCATAGTGATCTTCCCGCTTTTTGCCTCCCATGTGCTGGGATGACAGGCGCGCGCCACCGCGCCCGGATTGCATTGCCGGCTCAGCGCACCCGAAGGCGGGGCCGGCGCGGCTAGGGGAACCAAGGATCGAACACTGGTTCCTACGCTTACCTAAGCACGCGCTTAGTCCGCTGAGCTATACCGCCGGCCCTACGCGCACACTCCTAAAAGTTCTCCAGTCAGTCCTTCACATGTGCAGCTACTCTGGGGAACTGAACAACTGAGCATGGGACAAAGGCTGGTGTGTCATTGTCACCTGCCTCATCTGTCTGTCTCTGCACACTGATCTGGAGTCCTGAGTTCTTGGGGGTAACTGACCTTGGGATGTGTGCAGTTAGAGAGGGTTATTGGCTTTAAAGAGAGCCCCCTTTTGGGGCCAGGGAGATGGCTCAGTAGAATAAGCACTTGCTTGGCAAATGAAAGGGCCTGAGTTCAATCCCTTGTTCTGCAAAAAAAAAAAAAAAAAATGAGACCTCCCATAGCCACACACACACTATGTTGAGTTTTTCTCTTTTTTTCTTATCCTCTCCCATCTTCCACAGCTGAAGGCTGCTGACAGAGGGAGGCTGGGAAGGAGGTGAAGAAAGTGTACCCCTCCCAGAAGTCCTGGTGCCTCCACCTCGTCCGGTTCACCTCCACCCCTACCACCTTTTTTCTTTTAAGCCTTCTTTCCTGTCTGGAGGAAACCTAGATCCCCATCCTGGGAGGGACTGGCAACAATTAACAAAGGCACCATGGAGTAAAGACAATTAACAATCCAGAAAAGAGGGGAAAGAGGCTTTGTTCTGGTCTCCATGGCAACCGGGGGGGGGGACTAGGAGGAGGAGGAGAAGGGGCCATCCAGGGAGGCAGAGCCTCTCACTTTCCTTTCATCCCTCCCATGTCCGCCCTTTTGGGTGTCTGCCAGGGAGACCAAGAGAGATCATGAAGAGCGCCAGGCTGGGACAGGCCAAGTCTGTAGTTCAGAGTTCCAAGTTGGTGACGCCAAGGTCTGAGCCCTAACTAGAAGCCAGCCGAGCAAGACCGAAAGGAAGCCCAGGGGCCTAAGTGGAAGGTGTTCACTCCCCTCACCTTCTCTAAAGAGCTTACCTTGTGCTAGGAGATGTGCTCCCACCTGGAGTAGCCAGATGACAGCTCCTGCTCTGATCCCTGTGCCTCAGGCCTCCTTCCTGTCCGTTCCCCAGGGGAAGTGGAGGCAGCAGGCAGCGCTGTCTACATCACTGGTGGGGCAAATGTGAAAGAAAACGTAGGGCTTCTCATTCCAGGAAGTTTAAGAGCTTTGAAATGGGAATAGCAGAGATTTTTTTTGGTCGGAACTGGGGATTGAACTCAGGCTCTTGTGCTTGCCAGGGAAGCGCTTATTCCACTGAGCCATCTCCCGGGCCCCACATATTTGTCTTTCGGTTTTGTTTTGTTTTTTTTGTTTTTGTTGTTTGGCAGAACCAGGGATTGAACTCAGATCCTTGCTCTTGCCAGGGAAGCACTTATCCTACTGAGCCATCTCCGCAGCCCCTTATTTGTCTTTCTGAATTGGGCTTTGTTTACATGGCAACCTCTTCCACCCAAAAAAAAAAAACAAAAAACAAGCAAACAAAAAGAACCAGAAGGAGCTTATTTGCCTCTCCCACCCTGTGGGAACACAAAAGAGTGCCATTCATGAGGAATGGGTCCTCAGGAGACCCCGTGCCTGCCATTGCTTTGGTCTTGGACTTTCCAGCCCTCAGAACTATGCATGATCAATGTCTGTTGTTTATAAATTACGTAGCCTAGGGTATTTTATCACAGCAGCCCAAATGGCCTAAGACATCCACCTCTAAACCCAGAAATTGCTAGTGCGGAAGACCATTCCCAAGAGGAAAGTGTTCTGTTGAGTGAGGGACCAGCTCACCCCACTTCCGTGCTCAGAAAGAGAAGAAGCCAACAAAATCGAAGCTCCAAAACTTTGCTGGTGGCCAGTTGCCTCTGTGAAGAAACCCAGAAAACAGTCACCAAGCTGGCGCTTACTGCAGTACCACTGGTATCCTGCTAAGACGGGGAGAGATCCGGACACAACCAGGCACGGAGGGATGACTGTGAAAGACCTAGCTAGAGGCCACCTCCAAGTGGTGGGGAGCAGCTTGGGAAGGTTCTCTGTCACAGCCCCCGGGAGCCAGCCCTGCCAGCGTCTGGTCTGCCATGGACTTTCAGAGCTGGAGGAGTTTGTCGGGGTTGTGTGTTTTTGTGGCGCTGGGGATTGAATCCAAGGCCTTTGCAACATCCCGGGTACCATTTCATTTTTTAATGAAATCTTTTCATTTATCTTTAATGAGCACCTCCCTAACTTCTTTGGGTTGGGCTCAGACATTGTACCACCCTGCTGCAGCTTCCCGGTGTGCTGGGATTCCAAGTGCACAAGGCCACCACCAGCTGCTGTGAGAAAGTTAATTTCTGTGTTTGGAGCCATGCTCTCTGTGGCACTTTGTGAAGGACCCCTAGCAAATTCTCACCGCACTTTGAGGGAAGTCTGCACACCCTCAGGGCCAGGCAGCCAAGTCTGTATGTGAATTGCAGCGTTATTCTAACTTGAAACAAAACTGATTCACTATTCTCTTCCCCTACTGGCAAGAAGTCTTTTGGGGTTTTTTTTCTTTCTCTTGGTATCAGTTTAACACATTTTATTGTTTTAATTCCTTTAGTCTTTTATTTTTCTGGCTTTAATGATTTTACTTATCTCAGTCATTTTTAATCTCCGCTTTTGTCTTTCTTGTAGCTATTTTATATTATTTCCTTTTATCTCCTCTTATCTCCTACATTTATTGTTATTGCATTATCTCTTCATCTTTTATTTCTGACCTTTGCCTTATCATTTCTTTGTTCTATCTTTTCATTTCTTTTTAGCTTATTGGTCTATTTTTAGTTCTTATTATTACTTTATTGCCTGCTGCTACCCCCTTTACTCTTTTTTTTTTTTTTTTTTTTTTTTTTTTTTTTTTT
>PVKA01017034.1:0-46628 GCA_004027165.1 Ctenomys sociabilis | reverse complement strand
GCATAAACTTTTCCATGCAGTGACCAAGAGGAGGGGCTCCCAGCTCTCACTAAGTGAACCTAGCCAGAGGGTCCAGGCTGCTGTGCATGGCTGTGCGCCAGACCCAGAGCGAAGAGCCCACCTCCGGTGCTGGGAGAGCAGGTGGGCTCCAGTGGTCCCGGAGCCCAGGGGTTAGAGTAGGAGGTGAAACCCCGCAGGACATCTGGGGTGGAGTGGAATAGTCCAAGTGAGCTCCCTGCTCTCCGGCGGGCGCCCTGGCTTCCTCTGTGGCCTGAGCGTGTTGCCCCTGGGAGCCCCTTGGCCCTGGTACTGCCCACACTTGGAAGTCAGGCACTCTGCTTTCCACAGGGATTCTTTGATGCACAGGGGGCCCAGCGATCTTTCCTGTGACCCACAGGACTTCAGTAGCTCAGGACAGATGAAATGTGCCGCTCTGCACTTTTATCTCCTGCCCTTTTCTTGACTGGACCACCAGATAAGAACTGTGGGATCTAGCTGGTGCCATCTCGCTGCACAGCCCCCTGCTGCCTGCTGTGCCTTTCTCCTACTTTGGCACCGGTGGGCTGTCTGTCTGCTTTGTTCCTGCCAAGTGACTCATTGCTTCTGATGCCCCTTTGGAATCGTAGTTCTCAGCACCTGCATCAGGTGAGAATTATTAGGATGGCCGTGCTTCCTGCTGGGAGTCCTGCATCAGGAGGTTCAGGGTTTGGCCCAGGGATGCATTTTCAGCTCATGTACCCTAAGGGTGACTGTACACTGACACTTCCATCTAGGAACCTCCCTGGCTGCCCTGCTTTCCCAGGGGTCAGGGTACATGGGGTGCAGGTGATGCCTCCAGGCCATGCTGGAGCTCACAGCTGATGGCAGGCAGGCTCCTCTTAACAGCGTGGACCAGAAACAAGGACCAAAGACCCCTCTCCCTGCCCTTGCTACTAAACAAAACCCCAAACACAAGGGGCTGGGGACATGGCTCAGTAGAATAAGTGCTTCCCTGGCAAGCACAAGGGTCTGAGTTCAATCCCCAGGTCCATCAAAAAACAAACAAACAAACAAAAAACCCAAACACAAAATAGATACCGAATTGCAGGAGACAAAAGGAATCGGTGAAAAGAAAAGCTTCTCCCTGTGTTGTTACACCAGTCACTATGGCTGGTCCTTTCAAGATTTCCTCCAAATCTTAATAGGCTTGAGACTCTGGTGACAAGATTCTCTCTCTCTCTCTCTCTCAATTAAGTTTCTCTAGATTTTATTTATTTATTTATTTTTGTGGAACCAGGGATTGAACTCAGGCCCTTGAGCTTGCCAAGGAAGCACTTATTCCACTGAGCCATCTCCTTGGCCCCGGAAAATAAAGAATTTAAATTTTACAAAATTATTACAGCAAGAGAAAAATTGTTATGTGCCCCCCCCCCCAACATTCCCCCTCACTCTGAACACATTTCTCCTGCGGTTCTTGCCACTTTCTGGAAGCCGTTCTGGAAGTCTTCGCTCATGAGCGTCTTTAGTGTTGTGACTGTCTCATAGTCCTGAATTGATTGAAAACATTGAATGTCATGGTCACTTTGCACTTTGAGGAAGATCCAGAAGTTGCAGGCTGCTAGGTCAGGTGAACCAGGAGGATGAGAACGCAGGACAGTGTTGCGCAGGGCCTGCCCTTTGATCGGATGGTACTCAGCGGCAGCATCCGCTGTGGTTGTGGTCACAGCTTGTAAAGACAGTCACAGAAGCTGACTTCCAGAACCGCTTCAGCAAGTGTCAAAGAACCACACTGAAGGGTATTTGATGGGCTGGGGATATCTCAGGCGACTTCACAGCCATGTGTCTTTTACTATAATAGTATTTTTTTGCCCATAATTTTGTTGAAAAACAAATATAGTGAGACAGTTTCAAATCCAATTAGTGGGACAGTTTCAATACTTAATACATTGCATATTGTTGTCTTGTGGTTATTCATAGTATAAGATGTAGACATGATATCCTGTTTACAAACACTATTAGAACAAATCTTTCATATTTACTGATCCCACAGCAAACTGTCACTTCTACTTCATACCACATAATTCCAGTTGGAACATGAATTATGCCCGAATAGTTAAGTGATCAACAAAAATATTCTCTTTATTTCAGGTCAGTCCTGGAAGATGATTTACCATCATTTCACTATAATAGTGTTTTGAATTTAAATGTTCACATAGGTTTTGATCTGATCCACCCATGTACAATGGAAGCCTATGTTTCACTCCCCAGTCAGGCACCAGACAGTGATTGCTAAGGAGGGGTGGTGCTGGTGTAGAAGCTCCTGGGGAAATCTCTGATGCCCTGGGGTTCTCTTATGGTGCTCGCTCCTTCTACACCTGCCCTGGGAACTCCATTTATTTCTTCACACTGGAAGCTGGAGGCCAAACGCTATGCTATCTGCAGGGCTGGTTCCGTTGAGGCTCTTCCCTTTGGCTCACAGGGCGTCACCTCCCCATGTCTCCCTAAGGTTTCCCTCTGTACCAGTCTGTGACCAGTGCTCTTATTAATATGCCTGTTGTGTGGGATTGGGACCCACCCCAGTGCCCTCATTGACTGTAACCACCTCTTTAAACATCTTGGGTCCAAATGCAGTCACATTCTGAGGCCCTGGAGGTGAGGTCTCTGACATCTGATTGGAGGGGACAGGACTCAGCCCATAGCGGGAGCCACATTTGGCATTCTAGGGGAAGCATGCAGTAAATAGCAGCCTGGCATGGGTGGGGCACATGGGGCTGGAGGGCAGCCCTGTCCTCACGCTTGGCGGGCACCTGTGCTCCAGGACCTAAGATCCCCACGGGGCACATCTGCCCGACCCTCCCCTCTCCTGGGACGTCCGTCTCCTTACTCACCTGTCCTGTGATGTTCAGCCTACCCATCTCTCTCACTCTTATTAAGGACCTACAGCCATCACCCATCCAGGCTAACCCAAGTCTCCATCTTGTTCTCAGTGTCCCCACCAGCCTAGGGTTCCCAGCGCTATGACACTGCCCAGTGCCCACTCAGGCCTCTCCCTAACACTGCCTATGACAGGCCTCTGCCAGTCCCCTTTTGTACTTTTCTTTCTTGATATATTTTAAGCCCAGAATAAAACTACACCTTATTTTGTAACCTATGCCAACCGCTTGGTGACACACAGTTTGAATCACAGCATTTTGCAATTTCAGTTTATACTTCACGGTCATACTTTTCTCTCTCTATAGTTCCTTGTCGTCCTTCCTAGTTTGTTTGCTTGGTTTTCAAAGCCCATTTTAGGTTCTGCTTTCAGTGCCTTTATATTTCTGAAGAAGCCTGGCAGGCGCTGCCAGTACTGTGGGCCAAGGAGGGCAGATGGAAGAGCAGACATGGGAGAGAAGGAAAGCCTAGGAGTGCGGGGAATTTCAGTCCCAGGATTTACTCAAGGCGATTATGGGATTTCCCAGCCTCCTTTCCGGCAGGCCCTCCTCCTGCACGGTTCCTGATTTCCAGTTTTCCACAGCATCCGCCCTTCCCTGCTGCCTTATATCTGACCACTGCATTGCTTTTCCTGCCTGATCTCTAGAGTATTTGGTTGGAGACTTCTGTCCTGGGTCCCTTTGCCCTTCTCCGCCACGGAGTTTCTCCCTGAATACAGTGAGTTACCACTCAAATCTTGTCCCTCTGTTTTGCCTTTGCCCAAATATCTTCACAAACCTGCCCCTTTATGCTGCAGTTTATCAACAGCTCATGTGTGTTTGTTCCTGTCTGCCATTCCTTCAGCTTTTAATTTTTTAATTTTCGTGTGGGGTATCACTAGGCAGCCCCGATTTGTAGTGATCCTCCTGTTTTTAGTCTCCTCAGGCTGGGATTACAGGCAGGTCCCACCATGCCTGGACTTGGTGGCTGGCTCAGCATGTCTAGGGGAGGGGCCAGCAGGGCATGTGGTGTGGGGATTGAACCCTGGTCCCTGTGCTTGCCTAAGTAGGACCTCGGCCCGCTGAGCTATCTCACCAGCCCTCCTTCAGCTTCTGAGTTACACTGTAGTGGCGGTGTGAAGAGCAGACCACGCACAAAGACATCAGGGTTAGGATCAAAGCAAGTTGGTGGGAGAGCTGCAAAGAGGCCCCCAGCAGTATTTCTTCTTCTGGACGTGGCTAGGCGCCCTCCCCTTCGTTTTACTTCTAGAAAACTTGAAGATCTAGAAACCTGGCCAGGGGCAGACTCAGCACAGAACTCCTGCAGCATCAGCCGAGAAGTTGCTGTGACTACAGCTCTCGACCAGACAGCACTGAGCAGCCGCGTGCTTTCCTTTGCCGGTTCACGATGAACGCACTGCGGA
Organism: Ctenomys sociabilis; assembly: GCA_004027165.1. NCBI lineage: Eukaryota > Metazoa > Chordata > Mammalia > Rodentia > Ctenomyidae > Ctenomys > Ctenomys sociabilis. Next base: position 42,316 of record PVKA01017034.1, on the reverse strand, counting down.
AGCGCTGTTACGGGACTCCCGGAAGGGTGTGTTTAGCATCAAAACCTGGAGGCGTCCATAGGACGCCTGCAGGCCAGGCGGACGCAGACTAGCCTGTGCGCGCGCACTGTGCTCACTGCCTGCCGTTAATGACCATCATGTACTAGTGCGGTCACACCCCAACGATCCCGAGCGCAAGGGGCTTACCCTGGGTCAGACGCTTGTGCATCCCGGATGATCAATGAAAGCCGCATCTGGGACATGCAACTCCCACTGAAACTTGAATCCAACCTTTCTGCTAATGCTGTAAGCTTCAATGTTGTTTTAAGCAAAACTATGGCTGACCTTCCCCTTTCACCCTGGGTTTTTGTGCCAGGAAATTTATTGAGACATAAATGTCCCAGCAGGAGCGCTAGGCTGTGGGTCTGAGGGGGAGAGGCCTGGGTTCTAGCAGTCTCCCACCCCGCGGGCTTGGGCCGACCCGCCTTCTAGGAAGCTACCCTCAGGCAAGACGTGCCGCCCAGTCACACAGCCAAAACGAGCTCTCCTGTGCTCCGGCCAGGCGCATCCCTGCGGGCTCCCCGGGCTCCCGGGACTTCACGTCGGTCCAGCACCAGCTGTGAAGTGCTCATTCGCTTTCCGGTGTCGGTGGTGGCCAGTTTTGGGCATTAGTACCTGCCCTGGAATGGCGGGCACCTGCTGGGATTATCAGAAGACCCCCTGTTGAGATGCAGCGTCAGAGACAAAGTGATTCTCTCGTAGGCTTCTACATAAAGGCAGCACGACAAGGCCGGGAGGTGGGGGTGCTCTTGGTGCTGGGGACAAATGGCAGGGGCCTGCACCCCTGCTGCTCCTCGCAGGTGAGCTCGCAGCCCAGCTCCTGCTCTCCTGGGAATGACCTCGAGGGCTCCGCAGTTCCCTCACATCTGCTGCAGCTCGATGCTTTCGGCCCCTCTGGGCGGAGTCTGTGGTCACTGGCTCTCCCTCTGTGCAGCGAGCCTTCCTCCTCCTTCCTCCTGCTCCGGCTTCCCTGCAGTTACACTCCCAGTTCAGACTTCACGAACCTCACAGGCTTCATTCGTTTATTCAGTAAATGACCACTGTACATCTTCAAAAAATAAACACCCCCCCATTCCTACTTGTGTGTGGCATATACTTCACATACAAATACGTAACAGAAATAAGTCAGCAGTTAAGGACCTTCAGTCCTACTAAGTTTTGCGTTGGTGGGGCAGCATTACCCGCTAGCGGCTACCGCCGCTTCTCTCCTGGTAGTTTCGCAAAGGCAGAGTCTTGTGGAGCAGATGTGCAGGTGTCTGTGAACTGATGGCTAGCCCGGCCTAGCCATCACCGCAGCGCCTGCAGCCCTGGGCCACTAATCCAGAGATGGATAAGTGCTCGTGTGGGGAAAGTTAACAAAGCAAAGTTGCTTAAGCTGTTTCGATTTAAGACTTTTTTTCCCCCCCTCATCTTAATCAAGAGCTTTTAATCTATTAATTAATCTCTTCATTGCTTTCCATAACGAGCACTTCCCATTTGATTTGTGGTTTTGAAGACGTGTTACTAATTATAGTTAACTTTTAATACGATTCAACGATGGGATACTACCCACAAATCAAGAATGGGAATTTAATGTCATTTCCTTGTTAGCATCTTGTATACAAGGTTCTATGGTTAAGCATCCCTCTCTTAGGGCCTGTTGTTCAGTGGCTCCTGTACGCCGTAGCTTCAGAACTTTCTTTCAGTGGGTTAAGATTTTTCATTCCTCTTCTTAAAAGAAGGCGGGGCTGCAAAAGCTCCAGTTATAAAAACCTCCCTCCTCCTGCGAGTAGAAGAGATGAGCGAGCTGACTTTGGGGTGAAGGAGAATCCTGCCTGGTAAGCCACCACTTAGGGGTACGTTACCAGCTTATACTTTCTGTCTTTCTACAACTCTTGCCCTTGCTGTAGCCTGTCGAGCTGATATGTTCAGTGTCTCTAGGAAGGGCATCGCCTAGTTTTTCTCTGAAGGTTTAAAATAACTAAATTCTTCAAAGAGATGGGCATAAGCGAGCTGCTGGTGGGCAAGTGTAGCTACTCCTCGAGTGGGTTTATTTAGAAATGTAGATGTCTTTGCTACAATTTTGAATGACTTTAAATACAATTTCCTTTTTCTGCTTGGCGGAGTCTGAAATTTCCTCAAGTGAGCTTTAGTAAGAATTCGTCGGCATCCTAACTTGGCAACCGACACCCTAAATCAGTCCTGTGTTCTTGAAGCAGAATATAGCGAGCTTTTCTTAAATCAAGACTATGGTGAGATATAAATTAACACTCAGAAAGACTGCACTGACGGGAACAGGAGAAACTGTATTCGGCTTGTTGTTACACACAGTGGCTCCTTCAGTTCTTTCAGCTTGTTGAAGCATGCTCATCATTTGTATTATTTAGAAGCCAGAGAGAACCAGTGAAAGGGTGGATGAATAATTAAAGATTTTATTTCTATTTAATTTTAAGTCCATTATTGCCAGTGCTGACTTGCTTGGTGTTAAGGTCCTTTGCCTGCAGAGAAGATAATGCTAGCTGCTTAAGTCACTTCTTTATTGCTAACCTGAATATACTACTCGCCACCGCAGCTTGGGCTCAGCATGGTCTTGAGCTTGTAAAGAACTTCCTTATGGAGCTGTGGCTCGGGTTGGACAGTTCTGCAGGATTTGGAACAGTTGTTGTCATCCATTATTAACCCCAGTGTCTTGCCTAGGAAGTGATGCTTTTCTTGGCAGTCGTGAAGGCCGTGGGGTTCTAGGATCCCGGGGGAGACCTCTTCCTGTCCCCTTATTCTAGGAAGCTCTCAGCGATCAGCTGCTGCCTGTGCCCACTTCCTGTCTCTGCCCTTGCTCTTTGGAGTTGATGCCATGGGGTCAATGGCCTCAGGAGCCCCCAGGGGTCTTTGCCATGCATCCCCCGCCCTGCTTCGCTTTTTACCCATCAATTCCAATCCTAAAACTGTGGCTGTCAGAACCAACAAGAACAACAAGAGAGGAAGTATTCTGCAAAATGCATCCCAGCACTCTCGGGGCAGATAAAAGTGGGCAAAGGGCCCCTCGCTCAGCGGTCCTCGTGACCCACAGGCACCTCCGCAGGCTCTGGCCTGGATGGCCAGGATGAATGGGGGGAGCTTTCTCGGGTTGGCATCATTTACACTTGAAGCCTCTGCAAGTGTCACCCGTGTATCATAATGAATAATTGATGGGAACAAAGGGCGGAGATGGGTGGGGACTGCCGTGGGTCCTTTAGGGCAGGTCGCTCTCCTCCCAGCACCAACACTTATTCCTTCTCATTCAAGGATATGCAAGGAGGACCTCAGGTTTTTTGTTTATTGACTTTGACATTTATTTATTGTCTCATGAAGAAACCCAGATCATACGTTATGCTTGCAGATGACACCCTAGGACCCATTTGGTCACAGGAGATGCGCTCAAAAGCAATTTTTAAATCTTGCCAAATGCTACTTTCAGACTAGCATAATTCAAAGCCAGACCGACCTCTTTTGGGGGCTTAAAGGGTCTCTGAAGGTTCTGTTGTTAACAATGACTTCCAGATTACTGGAAATTTTCTTGAGCACCCATAATAAAAGTAACAGCAGCCAGAGCACTTTTCCAACAAGCATAACAAGGTTCCTGATCATGAGTGTTTTGATGATGCATTAACAACAGTTTATGTTCTATCTCTTCCCAAGTAAGTCTTGTGGTGTAGTTACTGAAGTTTAAAGGTTGGGCTCTCATGCCAGCCTGCTTGGGTTGGAATCCTGTATCCTCCTCTTATCAGCTTTATCAGCTGTATGATTTGGGGGAAGTTGCTTGGCTTCTCCGTGATTTGCTTGAGCCTTCCACCTAAGAGGAGCTGTTGTCACCTGTGTGACAGATGGAAGGTTGGCAGGGCTGATACAGAGACAAGACACAGCCATGGTTTGTCCCTGACATCTAGGCAGTGTCCCTGTCCTCAGGCAGGCGTCTGTTTCATGCTCCAGCAGAATGAAGTGCACTGTGGATGCATTCCAGGTGTGGGCACGGAGGAGTAAGCTGAAGTGCATGTGACGCTGCCTCTTTGTCATCCCATCAGTTATCAGCTTATCTTTCTAAAAGATGTCATTACAAGCCCTGAACTGCAGTCTGAGATTGAAGGGCTGACGGCATCACTTGTGGTACCCTGGTCTGTACCAGAGTGTTTTGAACAGGTCCAGGAGCCCATGTCCTGCGCGGCCCTCGGAACTGGGATAGGCGTGGAGTTTGGGGCCCGGCTTAGACCTACTGAGCACTTGGGTTGGACTCAGCAGTCTGAGCTCCAAAGGCCGATGAGTGCGCCTGGGCCGGGAGATGAAGAAAGCACGTTCTTCATCTTGGAACGCTGTCATGCAGGAGCTTGGCAACGGCCCCCTTCCTCCTGGGAAGACTGGTGGAGCTCTTTCAGGAGCTCTCATGGAAAGGCGGACAGTGTTTCAAGAGGCTCCCTTGACGCTGAGTTTCAAGAGGCTCCCTTGACACTGAGCTCCGCTGTGTTCCACTCCATGGTTAGTGTTAAGATTCTGCTAAATTCATCAGAGCTATCTGCACTCTTTGAGGGTACAGATGATAAAAATAACTGAGATGTAGGCACAAGTAGCAAAGCAACGCTTTTGTGTAGCTAACGTGAGGCCCCCCCACCGGCCACACTGTCAGGTTTCTCTTGGGTCCCCTCATTTAGGGCCAGGGGATTCCATCTTAGCAAAATGGCTTTCTCTTGCTTTCAGAATGTTATCAGGAACACACAGGTGAGGGTTGAGGCTGTGGGTATTTCATGATGGTCCCAAGGGTGTTTTTCATCACAAAACCCAAACTGTCAACATGGGCATTCTTTTCCTTTTATTTGGAAATGATTATAGTTCCTCAGAAAGTTGAAAAAACAGTGCCGAGGGGTTCTGTGTGTCCCTCACTCACCCAGTAGTCCCAGTAGTAATGTCACCTATAACTACAATATTGGACAAGACCCAGAGCAGGGAATTGACACTGGTCCAAACCACAGGCTACTGGGGCTTCACTAGCTGTCTCTTGCACATGTTGGAGTGTGTACATAGGCCTATGTGGGTTTATCACCTGAGTAGAGTGTTGGCAGTCACTACTACAATCCTGCCCTAGAACTTTCCCCTCACTGGACACGTCCCTACACCTTGTCGGAGCCACACCCGCTCTCCCCACCCTCTGGCCTCAGGGGCTAGAGTTCTTCCTCCACCAGCATCTCCATCAGGGAATGGGGTTGGGTGCCCTGGAGCTTGCAACAGACCACATCTGGCTCTTGCTTTGGCCACGAGCGTGATGAAGGTCTGGCTTCAGGCCCCGCTGCCTCCTGGGACCTTGGGACGGGCGTCCCCTGTGCTTACACGAGCGCCTCACATTATCAGGCCCTTTCTCTTGTTTTACACTTTGCCCCTTTGCAGTGCATAGTATTTTAATAAGTTGCTTTAAAATTTCATGTACTGAGTTTAAACTGAAATAACCACTTAGATCAGTTACTCGCCCACTTCCTCTAGCCCCTTGGTCCCCTTTCCTGAGCTGAATTTTGTAACTTGGAGTTATTTCTTCCATTGTTTATCGTATCACTGAACAGTTCCTTTTATTGCAGTCACAGCTGAACTGTCCAGGACACAATTCTCAGACCATGATGGTTTCCCTCTTAAAAAAATACAAATGCTCTCTATCCTGGTCCAGTTAATGCAAGTAGTTTGGCAGAGGAGAAGTCTGATACCAATCTGATTTCCTTCCTTTGTCATTTTTCCCTTGTAACAGTTCATGCCTGGTTTGCAAGATTACTTTCATAGTTTTACCAGGGTACCTCTGGCTGCATAATTCTTCCCCAGCATCAAACTCAGTGAGCGTTTTAGTGAGGAGACTCAAGTCTTTGCTTAGCTCAGGGAAGGTTTATGCTGTCCATTTAAGTGTTTGCTTGCAGATGTTTTCTTTGCTCCACCTGACCAGGGTGTAGATCTCACATGGAAGGCACTGCATCCACGGGTCACGAGGCCTCTGTCCTGCACTCCTTCCTCCTTCACTGCTGCCTTCCTCATGTGCTCATGGGCCTGGGGAAGCAGCTCACTCTCTCTGCAGGATGCACAGATGCCTGAGAAGGCTGCAACTAGCAAACAATAGAATTACAGCAAACTTTATTGAGCTGTAAATAAACAAACTTGAGCTTGCTTGTGCAAAAAGCCTGTGATCAGTGTAAACTCTTTAGAGCAATATCTAATTAAAGAAAACAGCAAAATGTTGACACATAGGAATGAGAGGTGAGGATGTGAGGGGATCTGGCTGAGACATCGGTCACCCCGCTGACTGCGGGGTACGGGGTTGGCTGGCCTGCTGGCCAGGCTGATGTCCCTGTTCCCCCTCAGTGCTCCATGTGCATCTGTCCTGAAGCCGCTCACCTGGTAGAAGAAGAGGAGGACCTCCTGATAGAGGAGGACCATTTCCTCAGGTGAGAGTACATAAATAGCTCCTCTGTCCCACTAAAACCTGCAAACATGCTCTCAAATGTAAGGGATGAAGACATCAAATGTTAGATATAAAGGGCAGCAGTGGAAGTAACCTCAGAGTTTTCCTTTTCAGGCCACAAACCTAGTGTACATGGAACCATGCTGGAAGTGCTGGAGGAAGAGCAGGTCAAGGTGGCCACCTGGGAAGGCTTGAAAATGCCCTTCTCGTAGATAGCAGGCTCCTGACACGTTGCCTTCCACTTTGCCCCAGCAAAGTCACACACAGGCGGGGTGGGTCTGGTGGAAGAGATGGGCTCGTAAGGACCAGGCCGGCCAGTGAAGCAGAGAGGGCACCTATAAGTGACTGTGGAAAACACAGAACTGAAAATTTATATGAACATAAGACTTACTCTACTTAGTAAGACCAGTCTGGTCTAAATCCAGAGGAAATTGGCCATCATGACAACAGGGGATGCTAAGTGACAGGGGCGGTGACCCAGCCAGCCAGCTGGTGTGCTCCAGGGACCACCACCAGGTGAGCCTTCCTCGGGCGCACAGTGGGACTGGTAACCTGTGAGTTTGTCACTGAGTTCCCCTCAGCATTCCTGATGCCTCACAGATCTGCTTTGATCTTTCCCCTGAAGAACCCAAACAAAGTCTGTGGCCACTCTCGACATGATGCTATGTTAAAAAGATACTCGGGTCTGACAAAGTAAGAGGTTTGGCGCTGTAAGTTAAAAGGGGAGATGGTCGGCAGGACGGCCTGGTCTTCAATGTCCTTGTGTGGCCTTCTCTTGAGAGTGGGCTGGACCTAGAGATTTGTTCCTAGCAGTAGATCATGGCAAAGGCGGTGGGTTCGATAACACAAGGCGGCCTTGGTCTTGCCACCATGTGCTCTGTGGCCTTCTCAGCTCTTTGCTTTGATACCGCAAGCTGCCATTTTGGAGAGGCCAACATAGCTGAGCCCTGAGAGAGGGAGGGATAGGACCCTTGCAGAGCCCAGCCCTGGGGACAGCTGCACTCTTCATCAAGTCTGTGCTGTCATCTCTCAGTCCCCACCCACATAGCCTGTTGCCCACAGCCCTCTCCTCCCCCTTTCCTCTTTCCCACGCTGCAGTGGGTCCCTGCCCTTTATAACACATCTCTTTGGGTTCTCTAAACACCTTCGGACATTTCCCTCCACGCTGGCTCTAGGAATTGAGCAGCTACTCACTCTTCTTCTTGTGTGAGAGGAGAGGTCACAGGGCACTGTGTGTCACTGGTTTTCCCTGCCACTTCTTTGATCCTCTTCCATCTTACTGTTCTTATAAAGTTCCAGTGCTGTGTGGCGGTATTGATAATGCACTGACTTTTAGGTAATTAAGGCATGGGACCAAGTGTGCACAAATCACCCACGAATCCTCGCAGGAAATGTGGTGGTGGTGGTGGTGGTGGTGGTGGTGTGGGTGTTGGTGGTCTTGGTGGTGGATTCATAGAAGGCAGGAAGTCGAGAGGCAAAGAGGCAAAGTGAGCTACTCGGTAGCGGTGGAGCCCAGCTGTAGCGCCTTTGTTCCCAGACTCCCAAGCCCTTGCTTTTCTGTGATTTCAGCCTCCTGTATTGCTGTATTTCCAAGTGTGCTGTATTCTAAAACTGATTTCCAAGTTTAGTTGCATGATAGATGCGACTTGGCCTGTTCATTTGAATTCCTCTGTAGTTTTCATCATTAAAATCTACCTTTCATCCCTCCATGGCTCACAGGGGACACAGAACTTGGCGGATTCCCCCCACCCCCACCCCTGTGATGTTCCAGAAGAATGCTGTCATGAGTGGGGTGTTGAGGCAGGCAGAGCCATCACCCCGGCTAGCACAGTCCACCCTGAGGGGCTTCTCTGGCATCAGTTCCACAGTGGATCTGGTCTGTGCATCACCCCGGCAGTGTGAGCGCACATCGCTGCTATTTTCCTAACTTTGTTTCTGCTGCTGTGGGGAATTGCAGTCAGCTAGAGAAACGTTCCAGGGTGGGGCTGAAGATGAAGCTGGAGGAAGGCCTAGTGCACTGCACCTGACCACAAAGCCCTGTTCTCTGTGGTCTCCCAGGGGAAGAACTGTCAGCGCCTCTGTTCACGTAAAAGCCATATACTGCAGCTTGATTCCGTGGAAAAAAATATCACACAGAGGCACTTTGGAGGGATTTCAATCTGAGAATTACAGATCATGGTTATTCTGTATGTCGCTTGACTGTGTTAGTGTTTTAAAGTCATAAACCTTATTTTTCAACTCTCTGTCAAACTCAGACTCCTAACTGAGGCTGTTCTGAGCAAGTCTATCAAATTTATTTTGCTTGCGTGATTGGCCAAGGGGCTGGACCCAAGGAAGCCCGCATGCCTGCCCATGCGCCAGGGACCAGAGCCGGTGTTTGCAGTGTACAGGGGCCCTGAGTAGCTGCTGCTTTCTTTGTCCAGAATCCTGATGAAGCCAGTTCTTGTCCTGCTGATGTGGAGAGGGCTCCCTGAGTCCCCTGCGACAGGGAGAAGGGGATCCCGCCTATTGAAACCTGTCCTCTCACCCCAACTGTTGAGGAAAGCCCCCCAGCCATACAGCACCACTGCCCACCCTCTGTTCTTGGACAGACTTGCGGTTCTTCCCTAGATTAAGAGTCTGATGCTCAAGTGGGAGATTTAGCTCAGTGGCACAGTGTCCTCCTGGCAAGTGCAAGGTTCTGAGTTCAATTCCTGATATCTAAAAAAAAAAAAGAGTCTGATGGTCTGGATGACGGTGGGAATGGAAGATGAGCCTCGTGCCTGGGAAATATTTCAAAGAATATGCTATAGGGAATAGTTCAAAGCTTTTCACCAGCATGCATGTTATTGTTGATTCTGTTACATCTTCAAATTTTCGCTTAGTGCTGACAAGCTGATCACGGGCCCCACGAACCCCTTCCACTCCATGTTATTACTATAGTTACTATGTTATCATGTCTGTCCTCTGTGTCTGTGTCTCTCTGTGTGTCTCTCTCTCCCTTCTGATAGCTTTCTTCCCCGAGATTCAAACATGATTCCACCTCTTTCGAGCGACCAGCCATGGCGGCTCACCTCCCTCTCCTCCCTCCCTCCCCTCTTCTCCTGCCACCTCCCTCTCCAAGCCCGGGGAGCAAGTTTGGTCTTCTCTCTCCTCCCACTCACTGAGAGAGCTGCTACTGGGATCATGGGCAAGCGTCACCTCGCCCAGCCTCCGGATGCTTCTGTGTGTATCACACACATTTTCCAGAGGACATAGGCCAGGTATTTCATCTGGGAGAGTGTAAAAGGTCAAAGAGTGAAGCCAGCAGCACTCTCGTCCCACAGAGCCGTGGCCGACACCTGCAATGTGTGTTCTCCTGTGTTCGGACCCTTCAAGATCTGTGTTCACTGAGTTGTGGAGGCTGCGTGTACTGAAGAGGTGGGACCCAGGCTTTAAGTCAGACCTACAGTGATTTCTCGCTTCCAACTTTCTGTACTCGCCATAAATCACAGTCATTTTTTATTCCACCAAAACCTCTCTCCTCTGGTTACGTTGTCGTGTCCCTTCTGGCTGAGACATTTTCCTAGGGATGTAAAGGCAGGTACTTTCCAGCATTTCCTCTCACAAATAGTTCAGCAATGAAGGTTTTGGGAATACTATGCGTTCCAGATTTTTTTATTTTTAAATCTAGAGTCTCCAAAGCAGACTCGCTGGGCTGGCAAGGGTCAGCTAAAGGCCTTGTCCATTGTGGCTACTGGGAGGGGAAGGAAGTTAAGCGGTTTTGCCTCCTCCCTGTGGGGTCACAAAAGCCTGCTGTCATGCACTTTCCCCTGAGAATCCCTCTGGATTCTTTTGCTGAACCCTTAGCGATTTTCACTACAAGAGAAGGTTATAATAAAACTCTGTGGATGACGAATTTGGGTCCCTTCCTCCAGTGTATGTGGGTTCCACTCTTTGCCTACTTTTCAGTGATTTACTGTGGGTTTGGGGTCTGGTGGTATTCTTCCGTCCCTGCTGTTCCTCCCCAGTTTGCTTTTGTTTCCTCTCCCAAGCTCTGTTTTTTTTCCCTCCCCCTTCACCCTTCCCAGCTCTCTCTCCTCTGAGGCCTTGTATCCTCTGTTCAACCTTTTCTGAAGCTTCCCTAGGGTCTGTCTGCCTGCCTCCTGAGAACTCTCTTCTAAGCATTTCCTTGGGCCTTGGGCTTTCAGTCTCTTCTAAAGGCTCAGCTTGTTCTGTGCCAGAGCCTTATACCCTGAAACAGTGCCGCAGGAGAGCAGTGGGTCTGCAGGGTCCCAGGTCTTGCAAGACACTGTCAAGAGCACCTGGAATCCTCACCAACTCCAGCAGCAGCCGTCCTCAGGCCACTGGGTGGAAACAAAAGCATACAGAGGCCCTTGAGAAGCCAGCACGCGCTGCCTGAGGCCCGGCCCACAGGGCTTCCCACGTCGTCGTCTTTGGTGGAAATGAGGTTCAAAGGCAGCAAGATACTTTTTCCTTAGCAACAAAACAAGCAGTTTTTCATTGCCAGGCAAATGCAATCACTTCCTAAGCGTTGGTGTCCCACTTAGGAGCAATTTGCTGTATGGGAACCATCGCGAAGGCCTCGCCGGATTGATCTGCGGTTTTGCAATAATGTATGTAAAGTACCAATTAATACTCTGATCGTCTCTTTGAAATGCCCGGGGAGAGAAGGAAAAGAGGCACTCATGGCTTTAAACAGTCCGGGCTGCCCATTGCAAGCGAGTGGGGCTTAAGGAAGTGCCTGAGGTTCTCCAGTGTAGCAGGACTTCGAGTGGTCCTGGTCACGTGATAGGGGACGCCTGGAGGAAGTCTGCAAAGGCAAGGTTTGCAAGGGGGCATTGCTTTATTCAGAGGATTTACTCACAAATGCCCGTGATCTACTTGACGACAGGCCGTGGGAGTCCTGCGGTGGGCCAGGTAGACAGGATCCCGGCCTCAGCAAGGGAGAGGGACTGAAGAGACCTCTGTTCGATACAGGGGTGCGTGTTGTGGGAGCAGGTATCCAGGAGCCTGCCCCAGCTTCTGCCTAAGAAAGGAAGGGTACGCTGAGGACAGGAAGAAGGTAGGAGGTGACCGGTAGGACAGGGGTTGGGGGAAGGGCTCCAGGGGGAGGACGCGCACGCAGAGGACAGTAAGGGCAGGCACTGTCAGGCTACGCTGTCAGGGGAGCTGGGGGAGGTGTGCAGGGTGCTGTGGGTGTAGGGCAGGGTGCCGCGTCTGTTCGAGTTGTGTCCTGTTTGCCTGCTGTGCAGCATGAGCTGTGGAGGTGCAGCTGTTGCTGTATTTGTCTGTGGCTTGGGACAAGGGTCTGAGTTAGGGTTTGGAGACAGAAGGGAGGTGCCTCTTCAAGGTGCTGTGAGCATCGCAGAGTGAGTCACAGCCCCTGGACAGATGAGGTCAATGCCAGGCAGATGGCCTACGCCAGAGCCCGAGAGGCAAGTGCCAGTGTCCCTGGGGCCCACCAGCTAGCCCTAGAGTCTTGGGTGACATGGGGTGCACTGAGCTTGCAAGGCCCTTTTCCCTCTTGGCTTGCTTGGGTCAGAGCCAGGACCCTCTGCCTGCCTAGGCCACATCTTCTGCCCAGAGGAGCTGCTGGCTCCCAGTGCTCAGTGAGCATCAGCTGAGCAAGCCTAGGGCGTGGTGTGGGCTGGAGGGGGCTCAGTAACCCTTGCGAGCCCTTGGCTGTCACGAGGTAGCATCACGCTGCCACCTTGGGACGCAGCAGCAGGCCTGAGGGCCAGGGAAGAGGTGCTGAGGGCTCAAGGGCTGGCTGGGCCTGGGAGCACGCAGAGGAGTGGGGCACTGGGGTAGTTACTTCGCTGGGCCAAGCATCCCTGGGGGGAGTGGAGTAAGGGCGTGGAGTAACTAGCATAGCCCCGAAGTGCTAGTTACACACCCGTGTCCCCAAACCTCTGCAGGAAAGATGTCCTTCGAGGGGGCCCGGCTCAGCATGAGGAACCGGAGGAACGGCATGCTGGGCAGCACGCGGACACTCTACTCCAGCGTGTCCCGGAGCACAGATGTGTCCTACAGCGACAGCGTAAGTCAACACCGCCATCCTGCACAGGACAAAGGCCGGTCCACCCTCAGGAAAATCCCTTCTTTAACATTTTAGAGGAACTCTCCAAGTGTCAAGTACTATCTGTGTTGTGAGTTCTGTTTTTGTGGACCTCCGCAGCCTTCTCATTTCTGTGTGGTTTCCCAAGCATTTCTGTCTTAGGGTTGTAACTGTCATTTTGATAAGTCACTTGGCAGCGTCACCTTTGCTAGTGGCTTTCAGGAAACTGTCCTGCATGCTTCGTGCTGCATGCTCCCGCTTCCCATGCTTTGGGCTCAGGACTGATCCTGCAGCCTGTGTTGTCTGTCCAGTTCTGTGCCCGGGCCTCAGGCAGGGTGCTGCGAATCAGTTCCTGCAGTTTCCTTCCTCATCAGACCTTTGGGAACTCATTCCTCCTGACCTGAGCCAGTGTCCTTGCAGCCTTCAGCACTTGGACATGCTCAACCGTGGCTCTCAGGGTGTGCACCAGCAGGAGCTGGTCGCCCAACCTCGCTGACACCTCACACAGCCCGCCACCCCACAGGTTTTCTATACCTTCAGGCCATGTCCTATGCTCTCATTTGTCACAGTCCAGTCTGACATCTGATCCCTCTGAGCACACTGTGGAGAGTCCGGACAGCAGCTATCTTTGCAAAGAAAGGAAGGGAGGAGGGATGGGCTTCTGGTCATCTCAGCCTCTGATCCAACTGGTGGGTCCCCAGGGGGCTGATTTCTCATCCTGTCACTGAGCTCTAAGAAAAGTCACACAGGCAAGCAAAAGCCTCCTGCCCTCCTCCATCTGGGGTCGGCGTCCCAGCACCAGGACCAGCAAGGGAGGTATGGGGTGCAGCATGTAGGGGGCCTTCTGCCCCCAGGGGCTGCTGTGCCCACAGAAGTCCTGCAGACCAAGTGCCTCTGCGGGCTTTGTTCCCAAGTCTCCCCTGAACTCTGGCCCCCTGAGAAACAGAGTTGGCAGTGATGGTGGTGGCTTCCCCAACATTCCTACCAAGTGTTTTTTGTTTCTGTGACCCAAGCCATGAAGCGCCCTTGAGCCCCCACCCCAGAGCCCAAGTCAGGGCTGGCTTGGGGGAAGGTGTCCCGGCAGGCCAGTGTGTAGGACGTGCTCCGAGCGCTCAGTTGTTGGTATCTGGCATGAGTGGAAAAGGAGACCCTGTAGCAGCCCCAGCTTGCCTGGGAACCGCTCTCCAGAGCTGAAGACCGTTCCCTTGCCGGGAATTCTGGGTATAGGAGGCTCAGGAGGTGCCCTGCCTCTCCCTGCGCAAGGGGCTACTCTGGAGCGGTGCGCCGTGGTGAACGAGAGGCCTGTGGTCTTCTCCCCACGCCGGCTGGGTTTTAATTACCTTTAATTTTTGGCAAACTAGGGGGTGTGAAACGGGAGCTCACGGTGGCTTTTCCTCACATGCGCTTCCGTGCTAACGAGACTGGACTTCTTTCCAAGTGATTATGGGTCGCCGGTTCTTTCACTCAGTCCCTGCGCCTCCTGTCTTTTGCTGCTTTTCTCATTGCATTATTTACCTGAGCCTGACCGTAACCCTGCTAGGTCTTGCTCATCAGGCATCTGACGAATAATGTGTATGCTGAGCATCTCCCCTCACGTTGAGAGTGCTGTAGGCCTTGTCTGTGTTTTCAAATAGCTTGCTCTTCCGCCTTCAGGGACGCTCACCATTTGTGAAGGCTCGCATTGGCCATCAGAACTGCCTTTCTAGTGTGCCAAGCCACCTTGTCCCTGATGAAATAAATGTACTAGTAGAAAGTGTTTTGGAATATAGCTTTATTTATTTATGTTTGTGTCTTGCTACACAGTTCAGACTCATAGTGATCCTCCTGTCTCAGCCTCCCCAGTGCTGGGATTGCAGGCGTGCACCACCACGCCCAGTCTCCGTGGCCTGCATGGTGTGCTGAGGGTTCTAGGGACAGAACCCAGGTCCTTGCACTTGCCAGACAGGTGCTTAGACTGCAGAGCTATTTCCCCAGCCCTGGAATATAACTTTTGAAAAGTAAGTAGAAGAGGAATGGAAATCTGCATTGATACTTTTTTATGTTAAGTGTCATCCAATGCTTATATTCTTCCTGGTAACCTTAGAGACAGAAACATGGTAATATGTGTGTGCTACCATCTATGTATAAGAAACACAAGTAACTTTTTTTGGTCCTGGGAATCAAACCCATGATCTCTCACTTGCCAGGCAGGCCTTATGCTACAGCTCTGAACTGTATCCCAGATCCTTTAAGTAACTTTTAAAAACAATCTGCATTCAGTTCTAAAAATTTACACGTGTGCCTCTTTTTAAAAACATGCTATACTTGAAGAGCATGAACACATGCATGTATTTAGCACTCATTAATTTTGGCAGGGGATGAGAATCAGCTGCTAATGTATTGTCCAACTGTGTTCTTTCTTCAAAGGACTTGGTGAATTTCGTTCAAGCAAATTTTAAGAAGCGCGAGTGCGTCTTCTTCACCAAAGACGCCAAGGCCACGTAAGCCGCCGCCTCCGTCCGTTCTCGCTTCCGTGCCTATGCGTGAGGTGTAGCGGCCTCTCTGCGATGGACAAACGCTCATTTGGCCACTCCCAAGGATATTTCTGCTTACAATTCTCAGAAACTTGGTGATCAGGAAAGATTTAGGGAGACTTCAGACTTAGTGGTTGTTCTTGGGGTACACCCGTCCTTCCCTGTACGCTTTTAGTGTGGGCAGCACCGCAGCTGGCAGAGTCACCAAGAGGGCCACGCTCCCTCCCTGTTCCCAGAACCTGAGAGCCTCACTGGGGGCCATTGGCCAAGTCTCGCCCCTGCAAAGGCGTGGCTCTCGCAGGCTCCTCCCCCAGGTGTGGTCCTCAGGACTCCCTTCACCTAGTCTGGGTCTCATGTATCTCCAGGCAGCAAGGTTCAGTGCTTACAGAGCGGTCCCATTGGCCCCACACTCAGGAGCTGCTCAAAGAATGCTAACGAGCACGTGAGCAAATGCACAGGCTGAGGACTGCTGGTCAATGTCTTGCACCCTACGCTCAGCAGAGAGAAGGGCTTAGAAATCTGTCTTCCTTTGAAATGAGGAAAAGTCAAGCAGTAAATCCTCTCCTCTATCCTGCAGAGAGCTGGGATGGGTGCTGACACGTCCCAAAGGACATTGGGAGAGTGACAGTGATAGACACAGACAGAAGAGAACACCAGGAAGCAGCTGGGGTCAGCAGGGCCCCTGGAGTTTAGAGAATGCGTGGAGGAGCCTGGTTGATTCTGGGTGACTTCTTTTATGCTCCTCTGGCAAAAATGAGTGGTGCCCCTGGGAGTTGCTCCACTTGGCAACGGGATGCTGGGGGAGGATGAGTTGACATCTGCTCTGCAGCTCAATATTTATAGCTCTAAAAATATTGATTGTTTTGACAAATATTTTGACACGAGAATTCTTTCCGTACTGCCTAGTGATTAAGGCTTTCAATTACAAAGGTTTTGTATCAGTCAGCTTTCCAGCACCGGGACAAACCACCTAACAGAAACAACTTAGAAACAGAGGGATTTATTTGGGTTTCAGAAATTTAGTCCACAGTTGGCTGGGCCCCAGGCAGAAACCTCAAGGCAGCGGGGCATGGAAGAAGAAAGCTGGTCACTTCAGGGCAGCCAGAAGGCAGAGAAACAGAAAGTCAGAGAGGTTGGGCCAGAAGGAGATTCCTGCCCTGAAAGGCACACCCCAGAAACCTCCTTCCTACAAGTAGAGCCCAACTCCTCACAGCCGATGCAGCTATAATCATTAATGGATTCCCTGGATGAAGCCTGAGTGCCGGGTGGACGCCATGACTGCGTGTGTGGAAGCTCAGCAGGCCGGCTCTGGCTTCTCGTCTCTCACTCTCCCTGTACCTGTGCTTTCTTCTTTCTCAGTGCACACCTAACCTGACAGGATAGGAGAAGCTCTTTTGTTCCTAATTCCAACATTGGTACCAAATCCCTGAGAAAGAGATGCCAGTGTAACTCCTAGAAGAACCTCCTGTCCCCGGTTCTGCCAAGTGTGGCGGGCGCCGTGGCACTGCTCTCATGGCTGCTCTTCACCCAGATGTGTAGACAATGCCGAGAGCAATTTTGGTCTCGCTTGGCCTGCAGCAAGCATGTCCTGTCGGGCTGGGATGAGCACGGATGTGCCAGGATTGGCTTTCCGCTCAGGAGGACCGCTTCTGGGAAGCTTCCCGTTGAGCTGTGTTTGTTCATTACAGTCGCCCTGCTGTGTGGCTTTGGTAGCTGCTGTGGGCTAACAAAGTACTAATAAATATCACTATGAGCAGAGCAACTCTAGGCCCATGAAGCTCAGTTGAATCCAGTTGCTTCCAGGCAGTAGAAGCTTGGTCACAGGTCGGCCTGGCTTCTGGCATGGCCAGAAAGCATGCCTACAAGGCACTGTTTCTCCCTTCTCTTGTATGTTTAGAAACCGTCTTAGAAATGCATTATCACTCACATCAATGCCACCTCCTGCCACAGAGTGTGGCTCCCACCCTTCTCTTTAAGAAGGGAAAAATACTTTACAAAAGTCATCCAGGATGCTTGAAGAGACACACTGATTACAAGAGGACCGAACAATGTTTCCAATAAGCTACTTCCCAGGAGACCTATGAGTGTGTTCAGTTTCTCACCCATTCAGAGAATGTTTGCTGGTCCCACCAAGTGTGGCCAGTGCCTGGAGTACTGGGATATAGGATGCAAGGCAGTGTAGCAGGAAGCATCCCTCATCATATGTCTTCACGTTGTGTATTATTATTTTGCCAGCCTGTCCAGGTAATCTTTGTTTAGGGCCACCCTGTATGGCTATGCACTTCACACAGATGCTAGAGGTGAAGCAGGGTTGAATTCTGGAATTATCCCTGCATCTTGCCTTTGAGTTAGAGGTAGGATGGCCACATACTTCATTGTAGAAACTGGGAAACCAGTAAGAGTGACAGAGACATAGATGTACTAGGCATGGATAAGAGCTGTCAACTGGGACTGTGAGGTGAGTGAGGACGTTTGGTCATCTGTGATGGTGGCAGCCCTGTCTTGCTTCAAAGCACTATTGCTTTGGCCCTCTGTCTTGTTCTTGGGCCTGAAGTGTTTCACACTCTGTTGATCACCAGCTCCCTTGGGAAGGCCTGCTGATGAAGTCCTAGCACTCACTCTTTGTAATTTTGTCCAAAAAATACCTGGAGGGAGAGAGAAGAAGGGAAGGAGGGAGGGAAGGAGGGAGGGAGGGAGAGAGAAAGAGCAGAACTGGGGGTGAGAGTGACACAGGCAGAAAGAAGCTGGAAGGAAGCAAACTCTGCGTCTTTAAGGGAGCCTTGTTTGGGGCTGAACTGGAACCTTTTCATTGTTACTGTTCATCTCTTTGGAGATTCAGCTCTCAGGATGTAAAGTAGCCTGACCTAGAGAGGGGTCCAATAG
Organism: Ctenomys sociabilis; assembly: GCA_004027165.1. Taxonomy (NCBI): domain Eukaryota; kingdom Metazoa; phylum Chordata; class Mammalia; order Rodentia; family Ctenomyidae; genus Ctenomys; species Ctenomys sociabilis. The sequence continues at coordinate 24,402 of PVKA01017034.1, read as the reverse complement.
CTGGAATGTGTCTCTAGCTTTTTTTGTTACTGTGCTTTTGCTTATTCTTCCTTTGTGATTTCCTGACCTGTGTGCATGGCACTACTGGAGCTAATAGTCACCTGACAGGGCACAGCCTATGCTCAGGCCAGCTGGGTGGTTTGCATCACTTCACATGCTCGAAACAGGCAGGACGCAGGCGGGTGCTGTGCTCATAACTCCACATACATCACTAGGTTTGTACTCAGCCCCTCCCAAGAGCTCATGAGCAGCTGGAGGCCAGGAATCACATCTAGATTTCTTGGGCTGGTGAGATGCTCAGCCTGGATCTGACTCTGTAGGAGACTCTTCCAGGTCTCGTCTTGGTCCAAGAAACCAATATTTGTAATCCCAAAGTTATGTTATTGGAATCCCATCAAGTTGATTCCATTCTACCACTTTCCATGCAACCCACAGTGAAAATGAGGACACTAAATTATATCTTTACTCATCAAGGAGTCAAGGGGCTCTAGGCCCAGGCATGAAGATGGCTTTCTGGAACCAAGAGAGTGACCCATGGCCTCACCCAGTTTTATTCAGTGGAGTGGCTTCAGGAGGATTGACTGAGAACTGTGGGAAGTAGGTGACTACTGAGAGCTGGGCTAGGTGTGGGGCCTACATTTACCTCCGCCATATGCAGAGAGGATATGCAGAGAGAGTAATCTGCATTATGTAGTATTTAATGTTTTGGGAATCTAGGGCTTCAGCTTTGATGTAGTCTTTCAAGCCCTAGGAAGTCATAGCCTCTATCTCAAGGCTCGATCCCAGCTGGCAGCGCGGAGCATTAGCTCTACCGTCCTGTCTCCATCCGGCTCACGTTAAGGAGCAGCAGGCTTACCAGGAAACACGCATGCCACCTTCAAAGACTATCACCAGCATCTCAGCTAGACCAATACACATTGCTTAAGGCCAACTGAAGGATAAACAGAAGTCCTAGTCAGCTCTGTACATAACAATATGAGGAAATAGGGTCAGACTCAGTCAAAATGGAGACAGTCGCTCTTCTTTCAAGGAGAGCTGCTCAGGTGGTCCCCCACATGACTCGTAATGGGTTTCTGGCCAGCGTTTGTTGAATGATTACAGCATGCTGTGGAAGTAGGAGTGGAAGAGGATCGACCACTTACTGGATGTACTTTTATTCTCTTCCAATGTCCTGTTATGCTTGTGTCATCTAATGGATGATAACTTTTAGTTCTTTGCACTTTGGATGGCAAGTGGCAGTACTTATTTCAGTTTGCCTTTGTCTAGCCCAAATTATCGAAAGACTCCCAGGCACTGAAGGTCAAGCATAGGAACTATGGTCCTGGTAAATCCTGGACTATTTGAGACTCCTGCCAGGGGACCCCATCCCCCAGGGAGCTTTAGGAAGGCACTGTTGGCCAGGAAGTTGTCTGGGTTGGCACTGGGGCCCTGAGGTCCACCCCAGAGCTCCTGTAGGCTATGAGGTGTGAGAAGCTGAAGAAACGGGTCCCAGGGGTCTTGGGTGTTATTATTATTATTATTTTTTTTGAGACAAGGTCTCCAAGTATAGTTCAGGCTGCAACACCTATAGCTTGGGCTGGCCCCAAATTCCTGGTGGTCCTCCTGCCTCAGCCTCCCAGGGGTTGGGATCACCAGCAAGCACCACCACATCTGGCTGTTTCCAGATTTCAGAGAGTCAGCCCCACAGGCGCCTCACAACTCACTCGGGAAAGCAGGGTTATGACCTCCTCCTGCCCCAGCTCCCAGTCCAGGGCTATAGAAAGTGGACAGAAAGCATCAGGGTGCTCCAGCGTCTTTGCAACCAGGCAAGATGAGGGAAACAGAAGACCTGCAGTTAGGGTGTGATCGGGTAATTTCTTTCTTGTGTGCTTAAGATCCTAATGCATAGCTTACTCCAAAAGTGGGTTGAATGACTTAAGCAGACCAAATGGAATCTGTTTCTTCCCACACGTCCTGCACACCTCAGGGAAAACATGTGCAAGTGTGGCTACGCCCAGAGCCAGCACATCGAAGGCACCCAAGTGAACGACAGCGAGAAGTGGAATTACAAAAAGCACACCAAGGAGCTTCCCACAGACGCCTTTGGGGATATTCAGTTTGAGACGCTGGGGAAGAAGGGAAAGGTAAGCCATGGCGCATGCGCCGAGCACGTGGAGGAGGTAGTAACTACCAACAGTGATGGCAGAGAAAGAGGAGCTGTATAAGGCTGAAAAGGGGTGGACAGATCGCGCTTACCAGAGAGACTCACCAGGGTTGTCAGGACACGCGCCTCGAGGGTCCCGGCTACCCGAGGCCCCCCTGCCCTGTGATGGGGCGGATGGCATTCCTGAGAAGACACTGGCCCCCTTGTATGGCAGCCCTTTGCTCTTTATACCCTCAGGTTCTCGCTGTGCACTGCAGGGGCTTCCGAGGTCTCCCTGTCTCAGTGACAGCCTGTGCACAGGTTGCCAGGGCAGGAAGCTGGCGCCTCGGGAGGCTCAAGCCCCTTGGCTCTGCCCTTGCAGCTGCCCTGCTCCATCCACAGCCTTCTCCTCTACCAGCGTCATCCTTCACCCCTGGCCCTCATCTGCACCCCCAGGGGCACACCAGCAAAGGCTGCGGATGGAGGCACTTTCTGAGATACCCCTGCGCGCCCCCTGTCTAGTCCCCCAGGAGCCCACCTTCCTTCCCTCCAGTGCCTCGATGCTCCAATACCCCCTCTCCCCCTAAGCAACCCTGCAGCTCCCACGCAGGGAGGGAGGGCCGGGTGGGAGGAAAGCATGACCGTAGTTCTTGTCCTCCCTGCAGTACATACGTCTGTCCTGTGACACGGATGCAGAAATCCTCTATGAGCTGCTGACCCAGCACTGGCACCTGAAAACGCCCAACCTGGTCATTTCCGTGACTGGTGGCGCCAAAAACTTCGCCCTAAAGCCACGCATGCGTAAGATCTTCAGCCGGCTAATCTACATCGCGCAGTCCAAAGGTGCGCATCTGGGGGTGGGGGTGGGGTGTGATGGGGGCGGCGGGCAGTGGGCGGCGTAGGTGCCACGCAGGACATCGAGACCAGAATCCAGACCCCAGAACTACATGACAGATTACGGTTTAATTACAGTGCTCATAAATGAATGGGCTGACAGTATGGCAGTTGGTTTTTTCCAACTGTGTGCTCCTTAGGAGTAATCCGGATTCTAATCTACTAAGACTTTTCTTATATCATTAACACATGGAACTTCACCCAGCATGTTCTGATGAGTTTTAGTGGGAAACTTAGTTGGCTGTGGTGGACCTAGGAATAGTGCTCGGACACTGTAAGCACTGTGGAAATGTCTGACTCCAAACGAGGAAGACAGTGGTTTTGTAACTTGAGATATTCAGGTTGGCGTTTTTCTTTAGCCTTTTTTTTGTCTTTTTGAGACAGGGTCTCACTATGCAGTTCAGGCTGGCCTTAAACTCACTTTGTAGCTCAGGCTGGTCTCGAACTCACAACAGTCCTCCTGCCTCAGCCGGCTTGTAGTCTCCAAGTTCCTCTGCTTTCTTCTCCCGAGAGCAGGGACCACTGTTCTCTGACATAATCCACTGTAGCCTTACACCGCCCACTAGAGGGAAAATTCCTCTTCCTGTTGGACCCCAGCCCCACGCAGCCCACGCAGCAGGGCTCTCTCTGCCAGCCCTGGCTCTCAGCCCTTCTCTGTCCTTCCTTGGAGCTGGAGGACCACGCACCCACAGCATCACACGTGTCCTGCCCTGAATTCTACAGATACCTTTGTGCACTTCAGTGCAGTTAATCTGAGCTTCACATTTGGAAATATCTTTGATGAAGATTCGTTGACTGACAGAACTAAGGAAACGTGTCTTATTTTATTTTATTTTTTACTGAACACATACAGACTTTATTTTCATAGCACCATTCCTGCAACACAACGTAACACTATGTGTGCGGCATTTGCATTATAGTGAGCAGCAGGAGCAATGCAGAGCTGGTTTAACATACCCAGGAGGACCGCCTAAGTGAGATGCTTACAAAATGCTACACTGTTTTGCATAAAGCATTGAGCACCTGGATTTTACTTGTGGGAGTCCCAGAATCAATACCTGTGAATAGTATTATTATGAAATAGCATTAGTACTATTTTTAATACTGTTGCAGTAGTAACACTAATATTATGAAACTGAGACATAGGGAGGCTGTTCATTCAGCAAACACTCAGTAACACACAGGCTCCCCTCTCTAGTACCTGGCCGATTCGGGGCTCCAGCTGGGTATCACACTGCAGACTCATCTCTTGCTGATATGTGACGCTGTCTCTGTGACTAAGAGGTTACTGCCTACGGGTTGTCAGTGAAGTAACTACTGAAAGGCGTCATGTAAAGGATTGATATTAAGTCTAGACAGAAAAAATAGAGCGTTAGAAAAACAAAACAAACTCGCAGGTTATATTGATTAGCTTATGTGTTAATGATAAAATATTCTTCCATAAAACAATCCAGATCAGAATTTCTAGGGACTTTTGGCCCTTATAGTTTTTTACTTGGCAAAAGAAAACATTTGAGAACTCCATGTCATTTGCTCCACATATTTCTTGATTTTCCCGATCTGTGAAATCCCAGCTTGGAAATTATTGGTCTTAGTGACTGGGCAGCACAGATTTCCTTCTTCAGAGGAAAAGGAAAAAAACACAGACTCTCAAGATTTATTGCAAATGTGTCATACAAAAATATAGATTTCATGTGTCTTATTTTAAGTGTGAGGTTTTGCTTCCTGCTAAGGAGAACCTGGGCCCCTTGTCCATATTGATTCTTATTCAATTCCTTGACCACCCAGAGGATCGGTACAAGTTGTCATTTTGCTAGAAACTGAGCACTTTGGCTTCCTTACTACTAAGTTCTGCAAACCATTCATTCATTCGTTCATTCATTCGTTCGTTTGCTCATTCATTCAGCAAACACTTGGTAAGTGCTTGCCTTGCGCCCATAATTATTTTAGGTGCTAGAAATGAAGTAGAGGAAAACAGACAAAAGCCACCAGCCTGGAAGTGTGCTCATTTCTATTTAGATAACATTGGTCCACCTCCCTCAGGGGGGCTCTGGCCCTGTGAGAACCGGCCGCAGGAGGTGGCAGTGGGCCTGCTAAGCACCACAGCGTCATCCTCTTACAGTCTGGAAGGACTAAGTTCACTCCTCATTCGTGGTGAGACTAGTGGAGCTAATGCAGACAAGCGGGGAAGGCAAGGACCTTCTTGCCTCTGCCCGAGAGGCTGCCTGCCCACTCCGGCAGCCTCTGCTCCTCAGGCTGGCCGCCTTGGAGGTGGATCGCTGCGTGGAAAGGCATTTCCGTTGCTCTAGTTGGTTTCTATTTGCACATGCACACATGCAGGCGTGCGCACACATGCACACACACGCGCACATGCACACACACGCACACACACACGTGCACGCACACACACACGCGCACATGCACACACACGCACACACACACACACACACACACCACTCATACTCGACACCGAGAATACCATCAAATGTAAATCCTGAGAAGACACACACAATCATGTAATTATAAAGCAAAGTGAAATCGCTAGCACCAGGGCTGGCCTTGGATGAGGCCCGCTGATTGGCCTGCTGTGGACGTGGTTCTCGAAGGACCACTGCTTAGCTTCCTCAGAGGCTTGGGCCAGGAGCTCACTGCCCATACAAGGTTCCCCTAGAGACCGTCAGAGGCGCAGGCTGGCCGGCCTCACTCCGACAGAGGCCAAGGCCGATGGTGATCTGGATTAGGGCTGCGATCCTGTGCTTCCGAAAGAGCACCTCAGGACCACTGAACGCAGAGGGCTGCTCTGCACCTGCCCCTGTGGTGGCAGCCAGTCATTCCATGGTGTGGCTCCCACCACTGCATCCTGGCGCTCATGGCATCTCAGGCCTGCGAGCACAGGACGGAAGCCTCACCCAGCACCGGTCAAACGTGCCCTCCCCCCCGGCAGGTGCCTGGATTCTCACGGGAGGCACCCATTACGGGCTGATGAAGTACATCGGGGAGGTGGTGAGAGACAACACCATCAGCAGGAACTCGGAGGAGAACATCGTGGCCATTGGCATCGCGGCTTGGGGCATGGTCTCCAACCGGGACACCCTCATCAGGAGCTGTGAAGCTGAGGTACGGGTGGGACAGTGAGGGCAGTGGGGAGAAAGGCCAGGGCTGTGGCCTGAGCCCTGGGACTGGGGTAGGAGCCAGCCTGCAGGAAGCCTGCCACTCAAGGCCAGTCTTTGGCCCCAGGAAGCAAAAGCAGGGATGGCTGTACAGCATTCCAAGGAGGTGTCAATAGCGGATGTGCTTTCTCACTAAACTTGTTAATAGATAAGCAGAGTGGGGTGGTGCACATTGACGATCCCAGCATTCTGGGAGGCAGGGCAAAGTGAAGTGAAGCAAAACGAAGCAAAGCAAAGCATTAAAGACTCTGAGTTTAATCTCCAGGGTGTGTGTGTGTGTGTGTGTGTGTGTGTGTGTGTGTGTGTGTGTGAGAGAGAGAGAGAGAGAGAGAGAAGGAAAAACCTATAAGGAATGAATCTCACGTTAACAGTCAGGTCCTTCATTCTTTATAACCTGACCTGAGTCCATGCCGGGAGGGTTGGCACAGTTCCTTTGCGGCCACGCTACACCTCAGGAATTTGGGCCACTTTGCCGAGGGTTTCTTAGAAGTCAGTCTAGGGAGTAAGCTGTGCAATCTCTGCTCACCATACAAGGCAGACGTGTGGGCTTTTGAGCAAGCACAGAGTTTTTAGCACTGTCCCTGTGCGTGGGTGCCACGTGCACCTGTGTAACAATGACTCTGAAGGTCTCTTAAGAGTTCTTTTATCTTTATGCAACTGTAATTTTCCAAAACTGACTCACGAGAAACTAGAAAATCTAAATAAAGAAATTATCACTGAAGGGGCTTAAAGGGAAATGAAAAATTAGTTTCCAAATTGCCTTCAGTTGGATAGCTCAACCTAGCAAGTAAAAATAGTAATCCAGTCCTTGCTAACTTAAAAAAATGCTTACCATCTTCTCTTACATGCAGCAGCACGGCATCTACAGATTTCCTCTGAAGCAAGGAGGTTCTTTTTCTAGAAAACCATTTAGAAGTATCTGTCAGGGCCATAAAAACTGTTCATGCTGCAGCTCCAACAGCCGTACTTACAAAAGCACTGCTAGGGAATTTCATATTCAGCCAAAGATGCTCATTGAAATATTTTCAGTATCAGTCAGGTGTTATCTGTCAATATTTATTACTAGATAGAATGGCCTTCAGATAGATTGCTGTGTACACATGAAAGAAAATTATGGAGCCATGAAAATAATACTTCTAAAATTATTCTGATAGTGTTGGATATGTGGTTTTAAGCATAAAATTATGAAATATATATATATATGTCTAGAGAAGAGCTATGACAATCAAGTGGATCATAGAATTAAACGTAATTTTAGTTTTCATTCCTGCATTTTTCATAGTTTTGTAACCAATGCACATTACTTTTAGAGACAGATCTTAATGCTGGTTTTTATTCTTTTAAAGTTTCTAGTAATCAGAATTTTTGTTGACAGCATAGTTTTGGAACAAATGAGTGTGATCTTCTGGTCGGTTTCCTGCTCTCTTTGATGTTTCCATCTGCTTCATGGACTTTGGTCTTTTGTTTGAATCGAAACCCTCTGTTCAGAAGAGCTTGTTGGCTCCTCCTATATAGTCTCCACCCAAGGTTTCGTGGCAAAACCCAGCCCTTGGGGAGGGGAATGGGTTGGATGAGGACCCGGATGAGGCGGACATGGAACAATGCCACATCTCATAAGTGCTGAGATTGTGCGCTGTTGTTTGGGTCTCTTTGAGAGTGTTTTCCCTACTCCATCATGTTTTTTTTCTTGAACCAGTCCTCTACTTTAAGTATTATTGTGGCAGCTTTGATATGCCCACAGAGCTAGCACAGGTCTCAGGTTTTGTTTTGCAAAAGATGTTTGGCTCCTTGTTGTCCTGTTTCTTCTTCATAAACGCCCTGTGACCTTTATCAGGTACAGTCACAAAGATGGAACACACTGTGACGACACTAGCACACACGCACGGGGTGCAACCATTTTCACACTGTAACTGACACCAAAAAAAACGTTAATATTATGAGAATGTCACACCCTATTCCAGGAACACAGGTTCCTCGTGTGAGTATGTGTCTTTCAGGACAATTTCATGATTTTCTTTTGTAGAGTCTACAGCTTTCTTTTTAGACATTTTATATTCTTGTTGTAAGTGGAGTCATGATTCGATATAATTCTTTTTTTTTTTTTTTTTTTTTTTGAGACAAGGTCTCACTATTCAGTTCAGGCAGGCCTTAGGCTCACTTTGTAGCTCAGGCTGGTCTTGAACTCACAACAATCCTCCTGCCTCAGCCTCCCGAGTGCTGGGATTACAGGCATGCGCCACCACGCCCGGCTTCGATATAATTCTTGAGACAACTTTTTCTGGTCTATATGAAAATATTGATGTGTTTATTTTATTATTTTATTTTATTTGTCTTTTTGAGACAGGGTCTCACTATGCAGCTCAGGCTGGTCTCCAACTCACAACAATCCTCCTGCCTCAGCCTCCCCAGTGCTGGGATTACAGGCCTGCACCACCACGCCTGGCCCTTGATGCGTTCATTGTTGTTTTCAGTCGGATACTTAATATACTGTCCTCCTAGTTCAAAATAATTTTTCAAGCCGGGGGAGACTGAGGCAGGAGGATTGTTGTGAGCCGAGACCGGTCTGAGCTACAAAGTGAGCTTAAGGCCAGCCTGAGCTGCATAGTGAGACCCTGTCTCAAAAAGACAAATAAATAAATAAATAAATAAATAAATAAATAAATAAATAAATAAATAAATAATTTTTCACTGCACTTTTTGAGTGTCCTGGGTTTGTGGCCACATTATTATTAAATAACTTTAGTTTTTAAAACAGCTCTTTGATTAATGGCACCACGCACATCTTCCTGCATTGGCTGCAGTGTCAGAGTAGTACTAAGTTGTAGCTCTGATAGCAGCTTCCCAATAGGCCTCTGGCCTATCTAGGGTCCCAGTTAGTGGGAACGGTTCTAATATTTCATGAATAAACAGGATTTCACTACAGGTTCAATACACACATACTTAAAAATGCCACAAGATATCAACTTTTTATTTCTAACTGATAATTTTTTAAAAATCCAGAATGAAGGCTGCATGTGAAAGGTGTTCTCCATCTATGGAGTTGCCACTGTTTCTTCTTTTATCTATAACCTAATGCACTGAAATAACACAAATGATTTTATTTTAATTCTTTTTTAGTGGTGTTTCTGGATAATGAACCCAAGACCTTTGTACTGACCTAAATCCCCAGTCCTTACTCTCTCGCTCTCTCTCTCCTTCCCTCCCTCCTCCCCTCCTCCCCTCCTCCCCTCCTCCCCTCCTTTCCTTCCTCTCTTGTTCCCTTCTTTTCTTTCTTCTTTCATTTCTGTTCTGAAACAAGGTTTCACTAACTTTCTCGGGCTGGACTTGAACTTTCAATGCTCCTGTCTCAGCCTCTCAAAGTGCTCGGATAACAGGTGTGTGTGCACGTGTGTGTGCGCATGCACACACGCCATGTGTTCAGCTGCAAATGTCTTAATTATCTTGCTACATCTAATTAGCCAATGATTTGTTGCGTTGACTTTATCCTCATACCTAAGCAGAACAGCCTTTGGCTTTCTTCTTTGTGTTTCCTTCCTGGTTAAGGCTTTGGAGCCCAAGTTGTGTTGGAAGGGTGTAATGGAATTGGGAATTATATGTGCTGTGGAAGCTCAAGGCTCCTCCTTCAACGACCTGGTTGACCTCATCTTGCCAACATTTACTGTCTCATCTGCCGTGCTCAGGGTCCCCCTGCCTGCTGCTGCTGCCAGGGTGGGGAGTGCTTAGAGAAGAGAGCTATCATGTTTGGATTTTGCTTTCTGCCTTCGTATTGATTCTGTGTGTGTCATTAGTAGAATCAATTATTCCCTTCTTCCTTGAGTTTTCAACTTATTCTATGCTTTGAGGTAAAGTTAAAACATCCTTTAATGCAGCTCTGAGGCTTTAAAACTCTGTAGCTTTGGAGAAGAGCTTGAGAGTCAGGAACCTACACGTTAAAGATTCTTTTTTTTAAGCTTTCTCCCAGCCTTTTATCTCCTGCTCTTGCCAGGACAATTTATCTATTTAATTGTTTGTTTTTATGTTCCTGTTACTGCGTATTTCTCAAGCACAAAGACTATTGCATCTATCTTCTTATCTCAAGGTCTTGGCATATGATGACTCTAGACAAATATGTATGATGTATCTATCCCATGTCTACCTTTTCTCGTGTATCAACCTCCCATACAGTGTATTCACATATGCATACATATGATCTGTGTGTACTTCTGAATGCTATGCATTTTTGTAAATTTATGCAAAACAGCACCGGGCAGTAGACCATGAGCTGGCCTGGGAATCTGATCCTTAGACTGTCACTAGCCATATGTGACAATGGATAGCTTGACCCAACCATGTGAGTCTCCACTTACATTTAAAAGCAAGCCTGTGATATCAGCCCCATAAGTCTGTGCTGGACCTAGGGACATGGCAGGAGGTAGCAATATAGTTGGACCTGATGTATTAGCTTTAACTTGATCATAGAAATGTCTTCATCCATCTTGGTCAACACGGAAGATCCCAAAGCCGAGTTTCTCTGTACTTTTCAGGGGCACTTTTCAGCTCAGTACATCATGGATGATTTCACCAGAGATCCCCTGTACATCCTGGACAATAACCACACCCACCTGCTGCTGGTGGACAATGGGTGCCATGGGCACCCCACTATTGAAGCCAAGCTCCGGAATCAGCTGGAGAAGTACATCTCAGAGCGCACGAGCCAAGGTCAGTTGTGGGGCGCTACACCTAGGCGCCCCAAGGTGGCAGCGTCAGTGCCATCTGCTGGTTGTTAAATGGTACATGTTGAGCCCTCCTGATTAGGTGTCTTCATTGCTAAACAAGAGCTGTCATTGCCCTTCTTTCTTCACCTCCCAAGAGTGCTTCTTCTCGGGCCACTGCAGTACATACCCTCCCATGTGCTGAAGGCCCTGACAGATGCTGTCTTCTTCCACTGTCATTTGTCAACGGAGAAAGCCTGGCTTCTCTCCTACCCGACAGAACTTCAGAACAAATCAAGCCAGTGATGATGACCTTGAGTTTAAGAAGCAGTGCAATTACCTAGGACAGAAATGATTACACACACAGTCCCCAGTTAAACAGTTGGTTGATGTGCTTTTAGGGGGGATGAATCTTGGCTATTTCTGTAGAACTGAGTGAAAGCCTCTATTTGATCTGATAATTGTCATATACTCTCTCTTCCTCTGGACAGAGTGTTGGGATGTGTCCCACTGTGGAACCAAATTATCTTGTGACTTACTGATAGACTTTATCTCAGGGACTCTGGGAGGTACCTATTGTTTTCCTTTCACAGTGAGATATGCATGAAGAAAGATTTAGATATGTTCTAAACTTCATTAAGTGAACACCTAGTCATGCAAATTTTTATTCACTCAAGAAAGCATAGGATTATGCAAATGAGTGAAAGAATTAATCTGAGGATCAACTTGAACCTAGCCACTTGTATCAGCAAAATAAAGCAAGGTGAATTGGCACCACTTTGTTATTTTTAAATTTAATTTAATTTTAATTTTTTAAAGAGAGTATAAATTAGAATTAAAACAAAAAAATACAAGTGGTACAGAATTTCACTTAACAAAGTAGCATGAGTGCTCGCTTTGGCAGCACATATATTAACAAAGTAATACGAATTTCATAGTATTGGTTATAGCATGGTGTCATCTTCAAACCAGTTATTCATATCACCAGATATATGCATGTAAAATTGGAAGAAGAAAGAAAAAAAGAAATGTGTAAGAAATTAAGAAGAGAAAAAGTACAAACAATTGAAAAAAGGAGACAATACAAATTAAGTATTATCTGCTGCTCTCCATAGACCAGCAGGAATGCACAGTACAGTTGTTCAAACGATCCTCTTACACACCTAGATACAATATAATTCCCCACTCCCTCTCCTGTCCTTCTCCTCAACTCAGCAACCCTTTATTTTTGAATAAGTTTGTTCCCTTTTCCAGGTGTCTATTGTACCCTTCAGAGTCCATTTTTCTCTTTCAGGTTCTCACACCAAGGAGACAATACAATACGGTGTTTGCACATGTGGGTCTGATTTATTGCACTTAAGAGTATGTTCTCTAGTTGCACTCATTTCCTGACAAAAGACTCAGATTTATCCTGTTTCATAGCTGAACAATACTCTACTGTGTAAAAATACCACACCTTCTTCATCCATTCTTCAGGTGATGGGCATCTGGGTTGTTTCCAGGGTTTAATTTTGACAAATTGCACTGCTATATACATGAGTGCACACATATTGCTGGGTATGAGGTTTTGTGTTCTTTTTGAAAGATACTCAGGAGGGTAATAGCTGGTTTGAATGGGATTTCTAATCCTAACTTTTGAAGGAATCTCCACACTGATTTCTATAGTGGTTGTACCAGTCCACACTCCCACTGCCAGTGGAGAAGGGTTCCTTTTTTGCCACAGCCTCTCCAGCATTTATTATGGGCTGACTTCTTGATGTTAGCCATTCTTTCTGGGGTGATATGGAATCTCAGTGTTGTATCAATTTGCATTTCTCAAAAGACCAATGAAGTTGAACATTTTTTCATATATTTACTTACCTTTATTTTCCTGAGAAGTATATATTAATCTCAGATGTCTATTTTGGGATTGAGCCTTTGAATTTGGGGGCCTTTAGTTTTTAAAATTCTTCATATGTTCTAGATAAAAGGACTTTGTCAGACGGACAGTCAGCTACAATTTTTCCCAAGTTTGTTTGTTTTTACTCTGTTGGAGATTTTTTTGAAGTGCAGAAATTTCAAAAGATGAGATCCCAGTTGCTGATTCTTTGAAATGTTTTCATGAGTATGTTAGTAAGTTCTTTTTGTAAAAAAAAAATCTTTTCTTTATTTATTTGGTGCAGAGTCTCACTATATAGCTCAGACTCATGGATTTCCTCCTGTCTCAGCCTCCCCAGTGCTAGGATTATAGGCAGGAACCATCATGCTCCGGCAAGCCCAGGACAGGGCCAGCATGGCATGTAGTTGGTATCAGGGATTAAACCTGTGTCCTTGCACTTTTCAGGGAGGCTCTTAGACTGCCAAGCTATTTTCTCAGCCCCTCATCAGCATCTTAAATACTAGGGACAATTTGCCACCCGACCTGCATCTTCCTGTTGCTAGTTTGGTGAATGAAGATTCTGACACTGTGATCAAGCAGTGTGAAGATCAGGTCCCAGAGCTTTCTGCTGTCACCCCAAGCCCTGGGCTCACAGGGCGGAAGCTCCTGGTGCATCCGTTCCAGGAGGTAGGCAAGTATGTCTATCAAGCTCAACATAAATTTTACTTTTTATATTTTACAGATTCCAACTACGGTGGCAAAATCCCCATTGTGTGTTTTGTCCAGGGAGGTGGAAGAGAAACTTTGAAAGTGAGTCTTCTTCATTTTTGAGCATTTCTCTTACCAAGCTTACCCAGCAAATTCACATTTTCAAGGTCTTGGGCTTTATCTACTCTGTCTTAACTGTGCTCTTTTATTAGAGCAAGTAAGTAGTGTCTTCCTTCTCATCCTGTTTCCTAAACAGACTTGGCTTGGTCATTGGCCAAGATGATCTGGGAGGAGGATGGGAAGTGACATAAACAGTTGTTTAGTGTCAACTTTGACACTTAAGTGTCACTAATGTGTCAGCTTGGCCAGCCAACTTGCCAAGAGGTGCATGGACATTCGCTCATGAGATTTAAGGATTCTGCTCTGCATGTGCAGTGGGAAACTGTGGCCATCGGTCTGCAGGAGAGTGAGCTGTCCCACTTGCTGCCCCTGCATTAGTTGTCTGCAGACCCCTAAGCCCCATTTCCATGGCTCCCAGGGATGCAGCAACACTGCTCCTTGTATATTCTTTTATAGCACAGAAGTTCATTCGTTCGTTCAACAGTTATTTATTGAGTACCGTACCCTGATGATAGATATGAGATCTATCATCAGGGCCACTGTTAAGTGAAGGCCTCCTAGAGAAAGAAATTTCAAGGAGTAATTAAAGAGTTTTTTCCCATGTGTAATGGTCCCTCAATGATCACTGAAAAAATAGCCACAAACAAGGAAGAGAGGTGGAGAGAAAATAAATGAGAGTTGCCTGCATTCTCTTTCTCTCAGATTATAGAACTGAAACAACACTTTCCTGGCCTAGGGTGGAGGGAACTGTCAGAGCAGCTGTGGGTTTAGGGGATAGCACATTTCTGAAGCACTGTACAGAGAGCTGCTTGGCTACAGAAGGGGAATGAAGACAGGAAGGCAAAGCAGTGAGCCCTGAAGGAAGGGAACCTGCAGCTCCTTCTGTGCCCATGTGTTTAGATGCCCCATCTGCTGTCAAGGGATTACCATTCTGATTTGCCAAGGCTGCTGCTGCTTCTTTTTAAATTTTATTTTTATTTTTTGTCTTTTTGAGACAGGGTCTCACTATGCAGCTCAGGCTGGCCTTAAGCTCACTTTGTAGCTCAGGCTGGTCTCGAACTCACAACAATCCTCCTGCCTCAGCCTCCCGAGTGCTGGGATTACAGGCCTGCGCCACCATGCCCGGCTCTTCATTTTTAATTTTAAAGAGAACAAAAACCAATAAAATTGATACAGAATTTTAAAACAAGATGATAGGAAATTAACAATGGTTATTATATTTCATATTGTTATCTTCAAAGTATTTGCTAGATTACCAGATACAGGCATGCAAATTTTATTTTTTTTTTTCTGGAATCAAGGATTGACATCAGGCCCTTGCGCTTGCTAGGCAAGCACTTATTCTGTTGAGCTATCTTCCTGCCCTCAGGCATGCAAGATTAATCAAACAATATGCACACTAACTGCTCCTTTCATTGAACTAATAGAAATTAGTAATAAAGTTATCTTAGCTATCTTGTGTGTGTGTGTGTTCCCTTCTTTTCTCCTTTTCTCATCCCTGTTGTTTCCTTTTGAGCAGTTTCTTTTCCTTTCACAGTATCTCCTGTATCTTTTGGATCATATTTACTCTTTCAGTTTCTTACAGTGCGGAGACAATGCAATGTGTATACAGGCGGGTCTGATTTATTTCACTTACGAGTATGGTCTCTAGTTGCACCCATTTACCTATAAAAGCCTAGAGTTTATCTTTCTTTCTAGCTGAGTAGTACTTCATTGTATAAACATACCACACATTTTTGTCCATTCCTTGGTTGATGGGCATTGCGTTGTTTCCAAGATGTGACTATCACAAAGTTGTGCTGTGATAAACATGGGTGCACAGGTCTCACAGTGGTACGATGCTTTCAGTTCTTTTGGAAAAGTACCCAGTAGGGGAACAGCTGGGTCGAATGAGACCTCTGATCCTAGTTTTCTAAGGAGTCTCCATGCTGATTTCCACAGCGGCTGCTGCTGTCTCCACTGCTACCATCAGCTAAGAAGGCTGTGGGGAAAGAGGCTGGCCTCTGGGGTCCCTGGAAAGAACGTGGAATTGTGGCTGGTGCTTACCCAGGAAATACAGCTGTCTTGATTCTCTCTGTGACAGGGGCAGGAATGTGACTTGGTGGGAGGAGTATGTGAGAAAACATCATGAAACCTGTAGCTAATACTTCTGAGATACTCTTACACCTTCTAAGTGCAAGTGTTACTAACTTCTGCCAGGAAAACTATCAGCAATGATGTGGAATAGAGGCTAAAATTGTCACTTAAAGATTTTGTGAATGTTTGGAAAGACCAGTTCTGTCTATAGGGAGATTTTGAAGCACCTCTTCATGGAAAACGTGAGCTTCTCCTGGTGACCTTGTCGTGGAGTTTGCTACCGGCGTAGGGGGTGTATGACCAGCTTACCTTCCTCATCAGAAGGTGACTATGAATGTTTGGTTTGCTTCTGACTCAAAATTAAGGTCTGAAAGGAAAACATGCAAGACGATGCCAGTGTGCCTGGTCCACCAACTCGATTTGAACCTCAGTCCTGAGCTGGGTTCCGCTGATGACTGTGCGTCTCACAGATGTCCCCTTTCACTCCCCTCCCAGGCCATCAACACCGCTGTCAAAAGTAAGATCCCTTGCGTGGTGGTGGAGGGCTCGGGGCAGATCGCCGACGTGATCGCCAGCCTGGTGGAGCTGGAGGACGCCCTGACCTCGTCCATGGTCAAGGAGAAGCTGGTGCGCTTCTTACCCCGCACGGTGTCCCGGCTGCCTGAGGAGGAGATCGAGAGCTGGATCAGATGGGTGAGCTGTGGGAGAGACACTGAGGGCTCCAGGAGCAGGAAGCCAAGCTTCCTGTGGGAAGGGGAGGGTGACACAGCGGCCCTGCTGTGCCTGCACGCAGGCCCAGCCCCTGCGGGTGCTCTGTGCTCCCTCTGTGATTCTGAGGCCGCTCCAGCCTGCTTCAGGGTCTCCCTGGAAACTGAAGCTCAGATGAGCTAAGTGCTGCTTCAAGTGTGTGTCTCCTAGGCATGTCATATGGGGCCTAGTAGACTCAGGTTTGCTTGTGAAGTGTGATCTTTCTCTTGCACCAGGAGGGCAGCAGGGGTGCCTCTGGCTCTGAGTACATCCATGATAAGGCAGCAGTAGGCCCTCCCCAGACTTGGGGCACCCAGTTGGGGCTGCACCTACTGGAGAGATTGGCTTCGGGTAATGGCCTTTGATACCAGCTGGCCTGTGGCCCAGTCCATGAGTCTCATCTTCTGTGCAGATTGCTGTGGCAGTCAGGTAGTTGCGATGAACAGCTATAATGGTTGTGACTGCTGTACTTAGAAAACACTTCAGCGGATTAGCACAAGGACTTCTAGCTTTCCTTCCTTTCTTGCTTGCTGTTCACCTTTAATGACTTGGACTTTTTGCCTTGCTTGTGTCAGTAGAAAGCTCACATAGATGTCAGGTGCATCTCCAGCTGCCCATTGAAAAGTGATGCGGATAGTTGGATATTTTTAGGTGTATGTGCTTCCACCCAGAACTTTTCCTATAAAGGAAATCTCCAGAGCACAAAGGCGATTTATGTCATAGAACCCATTCATTATGAGAAGTAAAGGTTGAATTTGGTATAACTAATAATATTTCTTTAACTAATTGGCATTCCAACACTGTTTAGTTCTATCTAGCCATGGAAGGACTTTAAAATATGAAATGCAGAAAATCAAAATCTCAGAGTAGGGAAGGTCGTTTCTTTGTATTCGTGCAGTAGGAAAGCTTGTACAAACTAAGTCCTTACAGAACAAAGAAACAAGCAAGAAAAGCCCATTCTGGGAGGCTGAGGCAAGAGGACTGAGAATTTGAGTCCAGCCTGGGAAACTCAGGAAGTTAGTGAGACCCTGTCTCCAAAGAAAAGAAAAAAGGAAAAGACAAGACAAGACTGGAACGTAGCTTAGCGTGAAGGTCTTGGGTTCAGCTCCCAGGGCCAAAAAAAGACTTGAACTCAACCTTTGTAGGTGTGCTGCTGCCTTCTCTTCTTGCTCCCTGGTGCCAATAAGTAAGTTACATGAAAAAGGACCAAAATGACTTTATTTAACATCACAAGAGGGCCATTATCCAGGAATCCTGAAAAAAGTCAGGAAACAAATCCTTGGGGGTCAGACCTCATTGCTCAAAGCGTGACACTGTTTAGCTGAGCCTTCCTCCCATAACCCAGAGGGTGTATTTGTGCATCCGGCCCCCGGTGGCATTGCTGAGATGGTATTTGTACTGAGAAGTCTGCCTTTTTCAGATTCTACTAAAAATGTTCTATTAAAGTTCTTACAAAGATATTCTTGCATCTTGTGTAGTCCAGCTGAGAGAAAGATATAAGAATGGGGGCAAATGAAGGTGAAAATAGTGGCTTTATGGATGGTGAACGCAAAGTTGATAGGTGAGGCTTGGGGGTGCCCACACGGTGCCCTCCTTGTGCTGAGTCCCCGAGTGGGAGGCCTGGGCCTCACCAGTATGGGCAGTGCAGGGCGGCTTCCGCCTGCCAGGAGCCAGCAGCCTGTGGGAAGCAGGTCCAACAGAGGGAGGCAGCAGAGGGCCAGGCAGTGCCACAGCCAGTAGGCACCCTGAGTGCTGCCGAGGCCCCTTCTGCGTGCAAATGTGGGCAGGAGGCCAAGGGCTTCTCTCCAGAAGGGTTTCGTATGTTTGACTCTCTAAACATCCTCACCTGGTGTATTGGTCAAGGTTTCACTTAGAGGAACATATATAGTATAAGGAACAGATATTAACAGGACATCAGGAATTACAAAACTGGCTTACGACAGTCAGCTGCAGAGTCAGATGAGGGAGCGTGCAGAGGGCGTCTGCACGCTTCAGACTGAAGAATTCAGTCCCTAGGTCTGAGGCTCACTGCTATGCTCTGTGCGAGTCTCTATTTGTCAGCTAATGGGTCTATGATGGGAGACTGCAGAGTCTGTGATACAAGCGAAGGATCCAAGCTGGAGGCCGAAGACTGCCCTGCGAGCCAGGCTACGAAGGCCAAGCTGAACGCGAAGACTAAAGTCCCTCGGACGAAGTGAGAGAGAGAGAGATCCACCACTTCCTCAGCCCCCTTTACAAGGTCTCTTTTTGCTGAGTCACTCTGGGGCAGAACCAATTGTGTTCCAGGGTGGGAACCCCACCAACCGGAACTGAGCCAGGAGTCATCCAGCCAAGTTGACACAGTGGATCAACCACTACAGCTGGGGAGCTTGAGTCCATTTCAAGCATGGAAACAGACACACCCCAAGGGGTGCAGGTACGGGGAAGATGATGGCACTGAGCTCTGCTGTCAGTGATCACCTGTGACGGGTGGAAGCAATTCAGTGGTCGGCGTAAGGGTGCCAAATGGGAAGGCCTAGGCAGCCGTGAGTTCACCCCCCGAGCTTGGTGCCGGGCCCATCCCAGGGCTGTCCCCCCTTTCTTTGCACAGGCTGATCCATGAGGCCGGGGGCCATGTAGTGTCCAAAGGGCAGAGGCCACTTACCAGGTTTCCCTACCCCTTGTAATGCATTTTGATTTCTACTTCAAAAGGAATTTTGTAGACAGTTAATTTCACACAAGCTAAAAGTTAGATACTTTTTGTCTTCTGTGATTATATTCACTTTTTTGGTATTTAAACCTAAGTTATAGTCATATCTAATGAAACACTTTATTTGTAATCATGTCACCGTAAAACATGTACCAAAAGTGAACATTAGGCTAGTGTCCCAGTTATGCACTGCTGTGGGACCTTGCAGTGGGTACTGATTTCCCAGCAGACCAAGCTCAGGAGTGGGGATGTTAATTAAAGGATATACACGTTGAATGAAATACTAAACAAGCAGCTTTCTAGAGTAGTTTGGGTGACTTCACTGATCAAACCCAGAACCTAAATTCTTGGTTTCTTGACCCTCCAAGAAATCTTTTATCCTTCTTCCTCAGAGACCACCCCTTCTTCCAACAGCTCTGCCATAGAAATTTCCTCATTACCTTCTGAATTTCTCAAGAACTTGACTTTCCATGGTATCCTAATCGATCAGCCAATCCAAGTATCATCCACTTGTGTACTGTGAGCCCTTCGCTCTGTAGACAATTACTGAGCACATACCGTATGTAGGCTTTGGATTAGACACTGCAAGACAGAATGGCATAGACAGCAGAAAGAGCCTCTGTCCCTGTAGGGGAAACAGAAACTCAAGAGACTTCATGTGGAACAATGAAAGTAAGTGCATTGTAGAATTTCAGATGGGTTTTAAGAAGAACAGTGACATAGATGCAGAAGGATGTGTGCAAGGACGCCGTCCTGCTGTGGGCTTTGTGGAAAGAGCTCCGAGGAAGTGGCATCAGAGTTAAGGCCTGGAGGATGAGAGGGAAAGGTGAGGGTGGGATTGTGATGGTGGGGACAGCGTGGACAGAGACACTGAGGTGGGAGCACTTCGCGTGGCCACTATGAAAGCAGCAGCGAGCTGGGTCCACCTGCGGAAGCTGAAGCGCTCGCGAGGGGCCACCGCAGGAGGCTCCCGAAGCTTCTTGGGGCTTCGCTCTTGTTCAAGCACCACTGTGTGTGGTTGTAGGCTTGGAGGTGGGGGAAGGAGCCTAAGAAGCATTGTGTTCAGCAGAGTGCACAGCGCTGGAGGAGGCGCACGGGGTGGAGGGGAGTCCAGGTGGGTGCCCCACAGCCCTGCTGGGGCCCAGCACTTTGGTCTGTGCCCACTTTCACTTCCTTCCTGTTACTTCATGGAACACAGGTCTCACCCCTTGGTGCGGCCCACTCCACTGGTGCCCCCAGCCCTGGCACCCCTGCTTCTTGCCTGCCACCTCTAGCAGGACCCCTTCCTTCAGCCTGACCAGCAAGCAGCTCCAACATGGTGAGGGCAGTGTATCCCGCACACTGTGGCCCCACTTCCTGCTCTCTCCCTCAACTCCCAGGCCCATGTTTTCTTGGAGTTCTCATGTATTTCCCACGTGTTATGAGTTACATTCTCTGCCAGCACCTTCCCCGGGAAACAGGCCTGAAAGCTCACCTCCTTGCGTGGAGTGCAAGCCCCTGCCTGGTCCACGTTTCCCACCTGAGGCTCTGAGGCTTCTCCTGCTCAGCAGAGGCTGCAATTCCAGAGCCTCATCTCCAGATGTTACCATGGAAACCCTCCATGTCTTTCAACCCCAGCTAACTGAAGCCAGACTCCTCTCCTGCTCCCTAAAGAGCCCTCCCTTACCATGCACCCACCAAGCTCAACAGGGCACCAGTGTGGAGTTAGGGACCCCTTTCCTTAAAAAATGTGTAAGATTAAACAAAACAGCAGAATCCCCAAAGCTGAAGTTGTTTATTTCCTTTCTCCAGTTGCCAAGTCTTCTTGCTTCTCGCTTGCGCTTGAACTTTGCCTTACTACTGTTGAGGACCGTGCGTGGAGAGCTGCTTGGTCTCGTGCTTCCCTTTCTTCATTTGGTCACACATAACACACACACACACACACACACACACACATACACACACACATGCACCCTTGCCAAATGGGGCCCCCAGGTTTTGATGGAAACCTTTCCATGTCTTGTGCTCTTGGAAAACCAGCACTTTATTGTCACTGTGGTCAAGGACCAACTCACAACTGCAGCTTAGAAGCTGGAAGCGGTGGGGTCCTGCACGGTTGGAGGGGAATGGTGGGGCTCCCCTAGCAGGGCTCTTCTGCCCGTGAGAGGAAACCTCCCCACCAGGAACCAGCTCGTGACCTTCATGCTTAACATCAGTGGGCTAACAAGTTTTTTCTTTTGATGTTGTCAGCTTAAAGAAACCCTCGAAAGCTCTCACCTTCTCACGGTTATCAAGATGGAGGAGGCCGGGGATGAGATCGTGAGCAACGCCATTTCCTTCGCTCTGTACAAAGGTAAGTAGACGCCGAGGCCCCGCCCACGTGGTGTGTGACGCGGCCTCTACGCCTGGCATTTAGGCTGCTTTTGCAAAGCAGATTTAGTGGGATCAGGCTGAGCATCCCCAACCTAAAACTCCGAAATCCTGAAATACGAAACTGCTTGAAAATAGGAAGCTATTCAGGTTCCCAGTTGATTCCATAAATGGAAAATTCCACAGTCCGAAATCTGCTCTGTGCGCACAAGTATTAAGAATAGTGTATATGCAAGCTAAGTGTACAAAGCATATACGACACTTAAATGAATTTCATGCAAATTTGGGTCCCAGGAAGTCTCACCATAAACACACAAGTGTCCCCATATCTGAAAGACTTCAAAATCTGAAACAGTTTTGGTCCCAAACGTTTCACATAAGGATACTCAGCCCTGTCATCTTGCACTTAATTTTGATTAAAATACTGGGAATGTAGACTATTATTACCCTGGCGAGGCGTATTTGTCAAGCGTTTGGACTTGACAGAATAACAATTCTATGTCATTAAAACGCCGATCAAATATGATCATGGTATTCTTCAAATAGCTGCTTGCAGTAGTGGTTTGAAATAGTTTTTCAGTCCTAGACTCCCGGGAGAATGCTGGGAAAACCTTGTGCTTTATCCTAGATTTACAGGCGCTCATTCACTCACTCACACGTCATTTGCATAAATAACTTTGCATTCAAATTCAAAGGCTGACAAATGGAAGGAAGGTGTGAATGACTGTCAGGTTAAACACCCCTCCTCAGCAGACCCAGCTGTCTTGGAATTAAATCCAAGCTGGATTACCTGAAGTAAACACTGTCTTGGCAATGTGTTGCCGCCTGGAGTTGCGCTGCCTCCTTTACTAATACAAAGCGTAGAGCAGGGCCAGACTCAACAGGAAGCGTGACGTGGTCATTAGCTATTAGAATCATTCTTCTTGAGCTTGTCAGAAACTGGGCTATAACACTAATTATCAAATAGAATTATATTTGTATAGATTCATAACTGCAGAGAATATTGCCTCTAGACAAGGCAAGGAGAACAACGTCAGGTGTTTCTGGCATCTGAACCTGTGGCATGACATCTATACACCACAGTGCTTGCACAGCGAACATGGGCCATGGAAAGATTGTAAGCTAAGGGCTCCTCGTTGTGCACCTCAGGACACACAGGGTATGGCTAAGAGGCCCTATGGTGAAACAGCAGTTCTGAGCGTCCCTTACTTACAAGCTCTTTCCTACCTCCCTGCAGCCTTCAGCACCAATGAGCAAGACAAGGACAACTGGAACGGGCAGCTAAAGCTCCTGCTGGAGTGGAACCAGCTGGACCTCGCCAACGACGAGATCTTCACCAACGACCGGCGCTGGGAGGTCAGTGCAGCCAGGTGCTTCTTACCTTTGATGAGGCTGCCCGGGCTGTCCTTCCGGGATGTCCAGGGAGGGGCCACAAGAGGCTGAACCACAGCGGGGGCATTTCCAAAGGGGCTTCCATGCTGAGTGTCGTGAAGGCGGTGCTGGGGCATCAGTGTCATCAGCGCTGTTTTCCCTGTCTGTGTCATGGGGCAATGGCATTGACTCAGGAGACCTAAGAGGTAATGCAGAGAGCCCTGAAAGAAGGTAATATCCGCTCCTCCTCCTGGTGTTATCGAGGGCTGTCATGCGAGGGGTGACTGACGCGATATGGAGCGGCACTTCTGCTCTCGGTAGTGCAGTAAAAGTGCTGGGAAAATAGGCACCAGGTTACTGAAAGGACTTGGAATAAAACTCAGGACAGCAGCTTTTCCCTCCTCCCTTTGTCTTCCTTCTTTCCTTTCTATTTTGTTTTTTTCTTTTTGGTGGCACTGGGGATTGAACCCAGGGCCATCACACTGAGCTATATCCCCAGCTTTGTTTTGATTTTTGGTTGTTTAAAAAATTTATGCATTTGTTCTTTTTAATTTATGTATTTGGTTATTTTTTTAGTTTGAAATAAGGTCTCTCTAGCTAACAACATTCTAAGTTCCCCAGGTTGGGTTTGAACTTACTCCTTTTTTGCTCCACTTATCTAGTCAAATTCTGATGAGAGATTTGTCACCAATGATGTGTGCAAGGGTGGACTGAAGACCCTCCGCGAATGTGACAGAGCTGGCACTGGTGACTTACCCAAGGCGAAGGAGGATCTTAACTATGGAACTTGCATGTGTAGTACTGGCTGCTCTCCCCCAGGGGGCAGCCTCTCTCACTTGCTGATGCAATTTGTGTTCAAAGACCTCCTTTTGCTAGCGGTGCCCTCTGGTGTACACGTCAGTCCTGTCAGCCTAAACACTACTCAGTGAGAGCATTCATGAGCCTACGTGAGGGCTGGCAAGGGCTGCTTCCTCGTCTCCTGCTATTCTGGATTAGCTGAAGTGGGCAGCAGGC
The DNA here is from genome assembly GCA_004027165.1 of Ctenomys sociabilis. Taxonomy (NCBI): domain Eukaryota; kingdom Metazoa; phylum Chordata; class Mammalia; order Rodentia; family Ctenomyidae; genus Ctenomys; species Ctenomys sociabilis. Next base: position 593 of record PVKA01017034.1, on the reverse strand, counting down.
AGTGAGAACAGACTAGATTTTGTCCACATATGTATAGGGTTGAAAAGGCACTGATTCCGTAACTTGCGACTCTAGCAGCCACATTCAGAAAATGCTTTCAAGCCTGCCGCTGTATAATCAAAGACTAAGACGTGATTCATATTAGCATCTGATCAGTTTTAATGAGAGCAGAGCAAATAAAATAATGGCTCATAAATGTTTAAGTTATTCATCCCTTTAGCAAATATTATTTCATATTTGGTCTTTGCAGTATAATGAATCCGATTACACATCCCCAGGCTTTGGTTAGCAGGGGAAAGTAGGGCTGTAGATGAATTAATTGATTCATAAGTGAATCCATGTATGAAATGTTCCATTTAAGTAGAGACAGATGGTATAAATAAACATAAACTCAGGCACATTTTGGATTGCACATTTAATTTTATTAACTCAGATAAAGATTGTTAAAGGTGAAGGACACTGTGATTAAGAGTTCCATCTCTGAGACTTTGGCCCAGGTACCCCACCTCTGGGTCTCCCCTCATACACACACAGTGGCATGCCTAGGTTCCCCACCTCTGGGTCTCCCCCCATACACACACAGTGGCATGCCC
>PVKA01017033.1:14136-46714 GCA_004027165.1 Ctenomys sociabilis | reverse complement strand
TAGTTAGGATAGATACACAGCTACTTTCTCTTAATTCAATGAGAAGAAAGACTTGTACTAACAGTGTTTGGACAAGATATCATGTCTGTATCTTGCACTATGAATAACTACTACAAAGACAACAATATGCAATGTATTAATTATTGTAACTGTCCTACTAACCTGTTTTGAAACTGTCTCATTGCTATTTGTTTCTCAATAAAATTAATTAAAAAACTAAATAAAATATATTAAAATATATGCTGTAACCAAGAGGGGATTACTCCAGGGTCCATTGTGTGTAAGCCTTTGGCAAGGTAGAAGCATCATGGATATTGTGGCTGTTTAACATTATCCAGTTTGAACTGTCTAATTATGGAATCATTTATTTAATTTGAAAGGTTATGAGTTAAGGAAATTTTTAACGTGATTCATTGTGTAGATTATATATATAAAATCAGCCATCCATGTTTTGAAAATCTGTAACATGTATCATTGTATGTTACCCTGTTTATGTCATTTTATTGTCTTTGTTTTTGCTTCTATTTTTCATTCTTCAAGTTAAAATACAAATAAATAAATTTTGAAAAGTCAATCAATGTGATTCACCAGTAAAACGACTAAAGAAAAAAATCACATAAACTTTCAGTATCTATTAATAGTAATGTTTTTAAATCTCTCCACAAACATAGAACACTCTTTAAAAAGAGCATTTACCCTCCCCCCAAAAGCCTACAGTTAGCATTCTACTTATCATGCAAAACCAAGTGTCATTCCCAAGATTCAGATCAATGCAAGTTTTCCTGCATCATTACTTATTCAGTATGGCACTGGCTATTTCTGCCACTGCAGTAAGACAAATAGAAGAAATGCAAGCCTCAAAGACAGTAAATGAAAAGAAAAAACTCTCAGTACTTGAAAATTACATAAGTATCAATGTAGGAAGTACCCCAAAAATCTGTTTTAAAGGAATTTAAAATTACTCACTGACCATTATTCAGTATTTATAATAAAGTAAACAATACTGTGTTGGATAATATTCTGATCACTGTGGTCATTTTCTGGGCTTCTACTAAACCAGTAACCCAAAATTTGAAAAGACTGGGTCTACCACATAAAGAATGAATTAGGGTAAGAAAGAATATGTGGGTCAATACTTTAGTTTTTATAACAGAAAGTCCTAAATAGCTAGCATCTCTAACAAATGGATGTAGAGCAAGTAGCTCAGTGGTAGAGAGTTTGCCTACTGTGCGTGAGGACCTGGGTTCAGTCTCTGCTGCTACAAAAGAAGAAAGGAAAGACTTGCCTGAAGGATCTTTTTTTAAAGGTCCATTTAACTTAACTCTTACTTAACTAATTAAAACATACTATGATTAGTCTAGTTTCAGGTTATTAGTAGTGATACAATTTTCCCTTTCAAGATCTTCAAACAGTTACTTTAATATAACTATAGATACAGATAGGGATTGTGATGTGGCTGTTTAACATTATCCCATTCAAACTGTCTAATTATGGAATCATTTATTTAATTTGAAAGGTTATGAAGAAAGGAAATTTTTAACGTGATTCATTGTGTAGATTGATCAGCATGACACTCCAGAAACATGGGCTTGCCACACATGATTTTTGTTTTGGCAAACATTTAAAAAGCAAAACTATTTGCATGTTGTTATGGTTTGTGTCTCAATATCCCCCAAAGCCTCATGCAGTCATGGGGGTGGGCTTCTAGAGTCTGTGATTGGTTCATGGTCCAATGCTGGATTATGGGTGTGAGTGCTGCACCCACCCTGGGGCAGGCAAAGAGACCCGCTCTTGCTGCTGTCCTCCCTCTGCTCTTGCTGTTTCTGCTGCGTTCCACCACGAATTGTTCTCCTTGGCCACATGCCAGTCTGCCTTGGAACCAGCTGAGTATGGACTGAAACCTCCTCCACAAACTGTGAGCTAAAGAGACCTTTCCTTCCTTAGCTTTGGGTGTCAGGTATTTTGTCTCAGCAATGACAAAAAAAGTAACTAACACACTATCCTTATGTGGCCATATTTCTGTGGTAGCAGATCCCCAGAGATGGCTGTGTTAGACAGCTTTTCATTGCTCTGACCAAATGTTAGAGAAGAGTAAAAGAGAAAAGATTAATTTTAGTTCATCATTTCAGTTCATAGTTAGTTGGGTCCATTGTGTTTAAGCCTTTGGCAAGTAGGAGTATCATGGTGGAAAGCATGACTGAGGAATTGTAGCCACTTCATTGGAGTGAAGAAGGAAGGAGAGAGGGAAGAAGGGAGGAAAGGAGGGCTGTGGGAGGTAGAGAGAAAGAAAAAGAAGAATGAGGAGGAGGAAGAGGATAAAGAGAAGAAGTAGAAGGAAGAAGAGGAGGAGGAGAAAGAAGAAGAGGAAGAAGAAGAGGAGGAAGAGGAAGAAGTGAAGAGGAAGAGGAGGAGGAAAAAGAGGAGGAGGAAGAGAAAAAGAAAGGAGGAGAGAGTCATTGAATAATGTGCCAGGGATAACCTATACTCCCCAGCATCATACCATGCCCCACACCATTCAGAGATGCTTCACCTCCCGATAGCCCACTTGGCTAAGAACTCATCAGTGAGTCACCCCTGTTGACCAGGGTTAATCCGCTGATGAGGTTAGCACCTGGATGATCTGATCACTTCCGCCAGGCCCCACCTCTTAATGTTGCTGCATTGGGGAACAGGCCTTTGATACAATGAAGTTTTGGGGAAATATTTTTTTATTTTTTATACTGTAATTTTCCTTTTTATGTTAATTTTATTGTGAAAGAAATAACAATGAGACAATTTCAAAACAGTTACAATAGTTAATATATTGCATAATGTTGTCTTTGTAGTAGTATTCATTGTACAAGATACAGACATGATGTCTTGTCTAAACACTATTAGTTCAAGATGTTCTAGTTGAACGAAGAGAAAGTAGCAGTATATCTATGCTATTTTTTTTATTGATGAACAAATAGCAATGAGACAGTACACATTAACAGGACAGATTCGATAAATTAATACATTGCAAACTGCTTTTGTAATGTTTTGGTATCGTACAGGGTGCATACATGATATTACACTTACAGACATTATTATAGTAAATGTCTCTAATCAGTGAATTAAGATTCACATCATAAGACTCACATAATACCTTGTCCAACCACTATTAGTGCAAATCTTGCTTCTCATAGAATTATGCAGAAGCACGGCATATTTATCCTACTGTTTATACACACACATCATGATTCTTTCTTTTATACCCCTTTTTTTGTCTAGACCTGTCAAAGATGGGCACTCCATTGTCATTAGACCAATTTAGGTGCCTGAACTCGACGACACAATCTAACACAGTCCAGCATTCCACAATAATAGTGAGTTATTACAGCTCAACTTATTATTATGGCCCCGCGCTATATACCTCATTTTTATACTTTTCTGCTGGATGGTTAAGACCGAGATAGAGCAAGACCTAGACACCAAAAGGTGTAGCTTTTGTTTCTGATGAGGTCAATGAAGTCCCCTCAGGGTTTATCTTGTAATCCTGTACTTTACTCTGTAGATCCTTTGTCTGTGTCATCCGTGTGGATGAGTCACAGCCACGCTTGACCAGTTTGCTCTCTGTGAGAGCCTGAGAGAAGGTTTTTCTCTCCATGTGACTCTCCTGGGGAAATATTTTAAACCCAAACCATGACAATGGCTCTCATCAGCCTCCTGAGAGTCATACTCTTGGATGTGCCTGGAACAGATCAAAAGAATACAGGAGACATTGTGAGATTTCCAAGGCTCACCCACCAGGAGCTGAAGCTCTGCATCTCATCCTGGGCCTTTTGGAAAGCTTCCTCTCGGGATGTCCTTTCTCAGAACCAAGCTACATGATCACATGAAGAGGTGGATAGCCCCAGCTCAACTTTAGGCAGGATTCCCTCTCCACTGCCAGCCATGCGAATGTGCCATCATGGATGTCCAGGCCAGCTGAGCATTAGATGCTTCCAGCACCTACCACTAGCTGACTCTCATGTACTAGAGACTGCAGGTGAGAGTTGTGCTTGCCTGTCCCTAGATTAGTCCATCACTGACCCCAGGAGGGTGACAATGCAGCCTCCACATGTGTCTAAGTAAAGGAGCTTCTGTCAGCCATAGATAACTCCCTTCCCAGGATTCAGGATTTTCAGTACTGAATGTGAAGAGTCCTGGGAAAATGGGACTGAGTTTCTTATACTGTCTGACATTGAAGTGGTCCCAGGTGAGGCACCAATAGCATTTATTACTTTGGATGAGGGTCTTGATGTGTGAAAATTTCCTCTAATAATTTATATGCAACGGTTACTGGTGAAAAGATGTGGTCTCTGTCCTCAGGGACCCCCGTCCAGCTAAGAGACCCACAGTCATGATCATGCTGCACTGAGTGGAAGGAAGCTCTGGGGGTCCTGGAGACTCAGAAAAGGGAGCCCTTTCTAGTGTGCTGAGTAAAGCCTTGGGGCACAGACATTTCCCAGAGGAAGACACCCAGAAAGATTTGAAACCTATGAGGTACTTAGCAAGATGAAGAAGTTGAAAGGCAAAAGGAAGAATGGTGGTATAATCAGGAACATGACAGGAAAGAGAGAAAAAGACTAAGGAAAAGCACGGAATGTCCAGGCACGGATCTGGAGCTGCTTCATATATTTGCTACCTGATGCTGAAAACAAATTATCCAGCACTGGGCAGGCTTCTAGGGTTTGTGGTTAGTTCATGATCCAGTGCTGGGATTATGGGTGTGAGCACTATACCCACCCTATGATGGGAAAGAGGCTTACAGCCGCTGCCCCTCCCTTTGCTCTTTGCTGGTTTTTGCCATCATGAGTGGCTGCCCTCTGCCATGTGCCACCCTGCCTTGGAACCAGGTGAGCATGGACTGAAACCTCCACTAACTGAGCTAAATAAACCTTTCGACCTTCATTTTGGGTCCTGGTATTTTGTTCCTGCAATGAGAGAAAAGTAACAAACATATATATGCATGTCAGAGACAGACAGACAGAAATCCCAGGACGGTCTTTAAGTACATGAATTAAAAGCACACTCTGACTGAGTAATAATAAATGGAAATGTTCCTCAAAACTTAGAGCTGTTTTCTAATGCAGAGGAAATATGCCACAGTATCAAATGTTCTTTTCTGATAAAGGAAGACACTAGAGAAAACTTCTACTTTAACTGCTCAAGTAACCAGTATTACGATGGGGGAAAAAACTTGATACAACTTTTGACACCAATGTATCAAAATCAATTTTAATTAAAATACAATTGGTAAATCAAAAGCAATATGCAGATTTTATATGCACATCAATGCAAACAACTATTGAGCTTCATGTTCTGGAAAAGAATATCAGGCCAGGAGTGGTGGGGCCTACCTGTAATCCCAGCACTTAGGAGGCTGAGGCAGGAGAATTATTGCAAGTTGAGACCATCCTGGGTCAAAGTGAGCACAAGGCCAGGATGAACTGCATAGTGATATCCTGTCTCAAAAAGACAGACAGACACACACACACACACACACACACACACACACACACACATTAGTGTCTCTTCATAAAAAGAAAATGTAATTTGAAGATATTTAATATTTGCCTCTTTTTCCAGCACCAAGTCTGCCTCCTCTGAGTTTTGCTATTTCGTGAGAAGCACCAATTCCTCACTGCTATCTGTGGCACCAATCATTTGTTCAGGACCAAGTGCTCTGGTGATACCTCAGAATTTGTCAGCAGTAGCTCTTTTGTTCTTTGACTTGCTAACAACAGATGTTTTCTTTCTATACCATCTATTTTCTACCAGCTTTTTAAAAATTAAAGAATGCTTCAGTGAACTCTGGACAGTATAAATTTTCTTTAACTTCCAAAGCCAGGTCAGCATCCGTAAATCCTTTTCACTTTAGAAGACACTCCACTTTCCTATTCACTCTGTCAGTTCTCTATATTTTCTACCACAAATTCTTCAGGCTCTGTCCCCTCAATATTTTACTCTTTAAATCCTATTTATTTCCCATTCTTTCACAATGTGAAAATTTTGGAGATCATTTTTATTGCAGAATTGAGTAATTTCACTCACTACCTCCACCATGCTCTGGATCAGGGGTCTGCTGCATCTCCCTAAATAATCTTTTTTAAAAAAGAAAATTAAAAACTCTTCATAAGTGAGTTAAGCAATACGGGAGGGCACAAGGTAAACATACAGAAATCAAATGAATTTCTTTGTACTAGCCATAAGTAAATAAACAAATAATAACTGAACAAATAAAATACCCATTTATAATCACTAAAATAAAAAACCATGGGTATAGATTTAAAACACCTACCAAAGACATTTATACAAAAAATACAAACAATGAAGATAAAATAAAAGATCTACATGAATGGAGTGACAAACACATTTCATGTGAATGAATTAAAAGACTCAATATAATAAAGAGGATGAGTCTCCTAAATCTATATAAGATTAATATAATTCCTATCAAATCCTGGAAAGATTTTTTTGTATAGCTAGCCAAGGTAATTCACAAATAGCTAAAACAATCTTGAGAAAAGGAAAAGAAAGTGAAATCCATCTTCCTGATTTTATAATTTATTATATAGCTACAGTACTCAAGACTGTCGGATTATCGCAAAAAAGTCTCAAAGATGAATAGAGCAGAACTAAGAATCCAGACCTAGAGTGACACAAACAGCTGAAAAATATCTGATTTTTATGAACGTACAAAGGTAATTTTCTCAATGGAGAAAAATGCTTTCTCTTAACAAATAGTATCAGAAAAATTAGACATCTATAAGCAAAAAGAAAACTTTGACCTAAGTTTCATATCTTACATAAAAGTTAATGAGTTCATTCAAAAGGTATCATGGTGAATTTAAATATAAGTTATACAACTCACTTTTTTAAAAAATGTATTTGGTATAGGTCTCACTCTACAGCTCAGATTCATAGTGGTCCTCCTATTTCAGCATCCCGGTGCTGGGATTACAGGAGTGTGCCTCCATTCCGTCTTCGTGGTGAGCTCTGCCCACCCCGGGTTGGGGCCAGCAGGGCCTGTGGTGCCAGGGATCAAACCCGGTCCCTGCACTTGCCTCTGCAGGTGTTTAAATATAATACTATAAAACTCCTAGCAAAAATGAAGTAAGAGCAGAAATTATGACTCAGAAAAAAATTTGATAAGTTAGACTTCCTCAAAAGTAAAAACTTCTAGGGCCAGGGAGATGGTTCAGTAGAATAAGTGCTTCCCTGGCAAGCACAAGGGTCTGAGTTCAATCCCCGGTTCTTCAGAAAAAATAGTAAAAACCTCTGCTCTGTGAAAGGTCCTGTAAGAAAATGAAAAGAGAAGAAGCTATAGTCTGGGAGAAAATGTTCTCAAATAATATGTCCAACCAAAGACTACCATGGAAGATATATAAAGGATACTGAAAACAACAGTAAAAATAAATCAAAATTTTAAACAAAGACATGAATAACATTTCACTCAAGAGATTATGAAGACGAAATACAAACATAAAGAGTAATTTAAAAACATTGCCAGGCAGATGGCTCAGCGGAATAGGCACTTCCCTGACAAGTGCAAGAGTCTGAGTCCAATCACCGGTTCTGCAAAAAATAAATAAAAAACCGTAAGCAACCGAAAAATACAAATAAAACCACGCAGTGGCTAAATTTAAAAAATAATGACAATATCAAAGACTGCAAGGATATAGAGAAACTGTGTCATCCCCACACTTCTGGAAAAGAGACAGTTTCTTTTAAAATCCAAACATGCAACTGCCATGAGACCTAGAAATTGTATCCCTGCTAATTTATCCCAGAGAAGTGAAATCTTATGGTCCCCCAAACCTGTGCACAAATGTCCATAACATCTTTTTTGTAATAGCAAACATTAGAGGAAACCAGATGTCTTTCAATGGGGAAAAGAAAAAACTATAGTAGTTGCACCGTGAAGTATTACTCAGAAGTAAAAAGCAATGAATCGGTGATATAAGCAACAAGCTGAATAGCTCTCTGAGAAATCCTGAGTGGGGGAAGAGAGGCATTTTTTTTTTGGCGGGGGAGGGGAGACTAGGGATTGAATTCAGGCCCTTGTGCTTGCCAGGAAAGTGCTTATTCCACTGAGCCATCTCCCCAGCCCACCTGAGAGGCATTTTTGTAATCTCAATTATTTTTGAGAAACTGAAGCAGTAAGACTGTTGAGTTCAAGAGCAGTCTGGGCAACAGAGCAAGAACCTATCTCAAAAACCAAAACCACAAAAATAGATTCACAAAAAATAGCTCATGCCATTACACAAATCATCCTATAAATTAAAAAATGTTTAAATAAAATGATGAAGTACAGATGAATGATTTTCAGGGGCTAAAGAGCAGGCATGAAACCTCTGAATTCTAGTCCAGTACCTCAGAAGCCCAGAAGATGCCACTTGTTGCAATGGTCAAAAATGTTAACAAACTAAAATCAACAATTCTTTGTGGAGCCTTACCAAGTGAGATTTCGGGGGGTGGGGGGACTGCTGCCCCTAAAATTGGAGCAACTGACAAGTGAATGGAGAGTATCATACCTTAGAAAGGCCTACATCCACAAGCAGAAACTTCTGTGGCAGGGAGAGGCTTCTGGCGTAGAAACCTGAGCTGTAATTGATGGGTTTCTGGAGGCTCAGTGTAGACAGTTCTGGTGAACTAAAATCTTATAATGCCTTAGCCATGAGACAGTCCCCAGATTTTTGTCATTTACACATTGCATTCTACAGAGTTGTCATAATGAATATCAGGGAGGATACCTGGGATGCTCCCACAGAAGCAGCAAGAAAAGGAACTATTTTTAAATCTGTGAGAATGTTCATTGTTTTTAATAAGACTTTCTCTCAGGATAAACTCATTAACCAGCCCAATCTGGGGCATTATCAGAGCCTAACCTTCCCAGAAGAATATCAGCTTGAGCTCTCACCCTCCTGTCCCACCCACGGAAGTTCACCATCCACAGTACAAGCTTACTGAAGGGCTCACACCTCACCAAAGGACCCTAGCACACTTGCTGTCCCTTTGTTCATTCCCCAGGACTAACGGCCTGGGTACAGAAGTGCCTTCTATCCAGTGCTTCAAGTCTGGCTATTAAGAAAAAAGTTACAAGGTGCATTAAAAGGAAAAAATATACTTTAAAGATAGGGAAAAGACATCAAAACAAGACTCTGAAGTGATGAGCACCATTACTGTATTGGTGGACCAGTAATTTATAATAATTATGAGTAAACACACTCAGTTTTCTCAGGGACAAAATAGCATACTAGAACAGACAAACTGTGTAAGTAGAGAGATGCAATTTTTAAACCCCTAAAAGAAGTGTTAAAGATCAAAACACTAGTCCAGTAGTCCATAATAGTATTGGGTTTTCCATGTCAGGCAATGTCAGAAATTGCTGAGTTGAGTCTTTTACAGCTCAGCATAATAATATGGCTTTACTTCCTATACTTCAGTCTTATACTTTTATGCTGGATGGTTAAAACCAAGATAAAGCAAGAACTATGTAACAAGAATTGCAGCTTTTGTATCTGCCTAAGGTCAGTCAAATCCCCTCAGGATTCATCCTGAGTCCCTGTATTGCAGTTTGTAGATCCTTTGTCAGTGTCAGCCTTGTGGATGAGTCAGAGCCATTGCTTGACCAATTTGCTCTCTGTGAAAGCCTTAGACAATGTTTTCTCTTCATGTGACTCTCCTTAGGCACGCTATACATCATCGATCACTTTCCTCTTTGGCCCCATAATCTCCTTGATCAAAAAATTTGGGATACAACTGAGTTGCATGATGTACAGGTTCTCCTATGTCCTGAGTCTTAATTGACCTTGAAAGGCTAGGGCCAAAATGTTGGCTCTCCTTGTGGCCCTCTTTTGGTCTGCAAACTTAGGTTGTTAACCACTAAGAAAACAATATGCAATGTATTAATTATTGAAACTGTCCTACTAATTTGATTTGAAACTGTCTCACTGCTATTTGTTTCTCAATAAAATTATGGGGGGAAAAAGATCAAAAAAGTGTAAAAAACAAAGTGGAGTACACCTTTAATGAATTTATTGGTAGACAGGATGAAGCTGAGACATCCTCTGAGTTTTTGAAAGAGAGCTTAATTTAAAACCTTCCAAACAGAAAAGGAAAGAAAACAGAACAGAATATCCCAAAACTACAAAAGGTGAAACATACACATAGTGAAAATACCAGGAGTGAAAAAGGAAGAGAATAAATAGTTAAAACATAATGACTATCGGGAGGCTGAAGCAGGAGGACTGTTGTGAGTTCAAGACCAGCCTGAGCTACAAAGTGAGCTTAAAGCCAACCTGAACTGCAGAGTGAGACCCTGTCTCAAAAAGACAAAAAAAAAAACAAAACATAATGACTAAAAATTTTCCCCAAATTAATGTCACATAACTAATCGCAGATCCAGGAAGCTCAAAGAATACCAAGCATGATGAATGCCAGAAACACATGTACTTAGGCATATCACTTTCAAACTGGAGAAAAACAAAACTGAGATTTTATATCCTAAAAGAATCCAGAGGAGAAAACACCTTCCCTAGAAAAGAAATTCAAATTACACCTGTAACTCAGAAACCAAGCAAGCAAAAAGAGAATGGAGTGAAAGATTTAATGTTGAGGAAAAAAAACTTTAAAATGCTCAATGAGAGCAACAAAGGGCCAAAAGAAAGTGAAGAGTAAAAGACAGAAACAGGAACAAACAATGGAAAGGTATAATAGATATTAATCCAACTATATTAGCAATAATTTTGAACACCAATGGTTTAAAAAAAAACATTTAAAAGACAAAGAGGGGCTGGAGAGATAGCTCAGTAGAATAAGCACTTACCTGGCAAGCTCAGGGTCCTGTGTTCAATCCCCAGGACTGCAAAAAAAAAAAAAAAAAAAAAAAAAAAAAAAAAAAAAAAAAAAAAAAAAAAAAAAAAAAACACTGAAAGACAAAGAGACTGTGTTTACTTTAAGTATAAAGTCACCTGTAGATTAAAAATAAGTACACAGAAGCAGATAAACCAACAGTAGCTATATTAATTTCAGATATAGTAGACTTCACAGCAAAGAAGATTATTAGGGACAAAGAGGCATTATATAATGACGTAGGGGTCAACTCTCCAGGAAGATATAACAGCTCTTAACATATATGACTAAACAAGAGAACATGGACTGAGGAGATGGCTCAGTACAATAAGTGCTTGCCTGACAAGCACAAGGGCCTGAGTTCAATCTCCGGTTCCATAAAAAAAAAAAACAGAGCATCAAATAAAAGAGGCTAAAACTGAAAGAGAAACAAGTGAATCAATTATATATACTTGAAAATTTAGATAGTCTTCTGTCAGCTTCAAGTGGTGGCACACTTCTATAATTCCAGTACTCTGGGAGGCCAAGGCAAGAGGATCATAAGTTTGAGCTCAGACTGGCAACTTAGCAACTTAGCAAGACCTTGTCTCAAAATTTTAAAAACTAACAAAAAGGTGGGGGTTGCAGCTCATTGTGAAGGCCCTGGGCTCAGCCCTCAGTGCTGGGAGAAAAGTAGAAAGTAACAACAACAGCAAAAAAAAACCTCTATTACAATTGTCAGGCCAAGCAGGGAGAAAAATCAGTAAGGACATAGTATGAATGGAACGAAACCATTGATCGATTAAATAAAATGCATCTCTACATTCCATTCATCCAGAACAGCAAGCACATGACACTTCCTCGAAGCTCCTATGGGGCAGTCATCAGGACACAGCACACTGCATGCCACAAAGCATACTTGGACACATTTAAAAAACAGAAATCATACATTGTATTCTCTGACCACAATGAAATCAAACAATAAAATCAACAGAAAGATGTAATACTTTTAAACACTTGGAGAGTAAACAACACACATCTACAGAGGACATGAGTTGATGATACCTCAAGACATATAAATATCTTAAAATATTTTAAACTAAATAGGTGAAAACACAACTGAAGATGAAAAATTGGAAGAATGCTATAAAAGCATTGCTGGTAGGTAAATCTATAACACTGACTGCACATATTAGAAACAAAGCTTTAGAATCAATCATCTTAATAAACTATAAAAAGAAAGACAAATTAAATCCAAAATAAGCAGAAGAAAGTAAATGATAAATTGGAGAATAAATAAATACAATTGGAAAAAGAAAATCAATATAAAAAACAGCCAAACTAAAAACTAGACTTTGAGAAGATTAATAAAAGCAATAGTACCCTACTGGGAACAAGAAGAAAAAAATTTAAAAGGAGAAAAGAAAAAAATTACATCATAAATTAGAAAAGGTATTCATATATGCTCCCATAGAAATTACAAGGATTTTGAAAAGGTATTGAACAATTACCTGTGAACAATTCTGTGCCCATAAATTTGATGACCTGGATGGAACAAGCAACTGCATGCCAAGCTCAAGGACCTGGGTTCGATCCCTGATACTGCATGCTGTGCCAGCCTTAGAACCCCAGCATCACACTGGCCACCAAAGCCAGGCATGCTGGTGTGATGGCACACACATGTAATCCCAGTGCTGGGGAGGCTGAGGCAGGAGGATCACTATGAGTCTGAGCTGCACGGTGAGACCCGTTACCAAATTAATTTTAAAAAATCACTCTATGAGACTAGCATTATTCGTTATTAAATCAAACATTTTAAGAAAAGTACAGACAAATACCTCTCAAGAACATGGACGCGATAATCCTCAACACAATACAAGTAAATTGTGTAAATGATGTATAAAAACCTATGTCAGCTTCCAAAAGGTTTGAGCAGTACATTCGAACTACAAAAGACCCCCAAACTGGGAAGGACTGTTTGTGAATAAGGCAGGTGAATGGACCTTGTCCCTACTGAAGGAGGAAGATCAAGTGCTCGAGAGAGCAGGTGATGATGGCCTCAAAAGCATGCTTGGGATGATCTCAAATCTTCATAAATTCTGGGTAAGATTAGGGCAGAACATCTTGAGATTGTCCCCAAAGCACTTAAAAGTGCTTCCATTTCCAACATCCTCTCTTTCTGAGGTTTTCAGTGGTGACAGCAACTAATATAAGATTACTGAATAGACTGCACACAAGCAACATGCGTCTGGTTTCACTATCTTCCAGCCCCACCCCCCGATGGGACCATCTAGCTGCAGAAAAACAAGCTACGTGTTCCCACTGATTCTGCATTATGGTATGTGGTAAAATATTTCATTATATACCACAGTGTATTAATAATAGAAAAAAGTGCACATTAGGTATTGTGTTTAAATTATTCCCAAACCATCCCTATCCCTCTATGTACCTCAGTCAGCAGAAAAAAAATGTTATATGAAACCAGACTCTGACACCACAAAGAGTTAAAGACTACTGCAATACACCAGATTTATGTAAAACACAAAACCGTAAGACTCCTTAGAGGAAAATGTGCATGATTATGGGGCTTTTAAGTGACTTTTTGTTTTTTTTGGTGGAACTGGGGATTGAACTCAAGCTCTTGTGCTTGCCAAGGAAGTGCTTATTCCACTGAGCCATCTCCCCAGCCCATTCCAGCATAGATTCTTCAGCCTTCTGTCATAGACCCATCAACCTCCTCATAAAGACTTATACAGAACACTGAAGTGAGCTCCAGACCTTGGATTGATCTCTTCAGACTCCAGCATGTGCCCTCTGCACACTTCCTCATCCAAATCTGTGGCTGACCATGGTAAGCCAATTATGTAATTTGTTATACATTGGTATATCTTGTGTTATATCTGTTTCTCTAGTAAACCCTGACTGACACTGAATTTGGTACCAGGACAGTACAGTCATTGCTATGACTACATAAGAAACTTTGGGAATGGCTTGTAGGAAGAGTTTAGAAAGGTTCACAGATATTGCCTAAAAGAGTAGTGCTGGAATGCCTTAGGCTATTCTGTATGAATGATTCTGATCAGAGTTCTACAGAACAGAAGGCTGGTAGAAATTCTGCTGGTAAACACCAGGCTTTGGAGGTTTCTTCTGGGAAGAAGGACTGCATCTGGCCACTGGACTCCAGACAATGTATGTTATGACTTGGCAGAAGGTTTATTTGCATTTTGCTAACGACCGGAGACTTTGCCTGAGACTAATATCAAGAGTGGTAGACTAATTAGTCTGGCAGAAGAAATTTCAAGGCAATTGAATGTTGAGGCTGTGGCATGGCTTTTATTGAGGGCTTTTAGTCAGATATGTTGCAAATCAGGAGCACAGAGTCCAGCAGGATAATTTAAAGTGTCATGAGTTTGGCCAGAAAAGAAGCACCAGTAAAGCTGTAGACTGAAAATATAAAACAGAGAACAGCTTTGCTAAGAAAGAACAAGACAGAAAAGATAGCCTGAGGGCATCACAAGAAGCCATGAGTCTCCATCCTTGGCAGCCTCAAAACTGCAAAAGTGAAAGCCTTTTCTCTGAGGAGAAAGCCACAGGGCACAGTGTTCCAGAATGGCGGTGGCATAGAGAATCTGTTACCCAGAATTGGATTCAGAATTCCCATTGATCCAGGCACTTGACTCCCATAGCCAAAGGAGAGAAAAGCCTGGCTACTGCTCCAGCTGGCAGTGGACCTTGGCATGGTCCATGTGGTTCTGGTCTTAGGCACAAGCAGAATGCAGGGCTTCTGAAGTTAAAGAGGTTTCCACCCAGATTTCCAAAGAAAGCCTGGGAGACCAAGCAGTGTGCCCCTGAGAAGGCAGTGTGTGACGCTATGAATGAGAAGCCAAAGGTGCACTAGAAACCCCAAAAGTTTGGAAAAGCAAGGAACTGAGTTGTCTGAGGAAAGCTGCAAGGGGAGAGTAAAGTAAGCCCAAAAGAGAAACCATGGGAGCCACAACCACCAGAAGTGCCATAAAGGCCAAACCACATGGAGCCCTGCTGGATTTTGGACTTGCTTTGGTCTTAATGCTTTGTATCCCCTTTTGAAATGATAATGCTTATCTTGAGTCACTGAATGTTGGAAGTGCTTAACTTTACTTTCATTCATACAGGGCTCACAGGTAAATTTGCTTTAGATCTTGGAGGAGACTTGGAGGATATTTTTGTAATGCTAAAACTGTTAGGACCTTGGCAACTCTTAGATGGACTAAAATGCCTTTTGCATAAAGGAATGTGTATGAGTCTTTGGGGAGTCAGAGGCAGAATGCTATGGTTTGTGTCTAGTTGCCCCCACAAAGCCTCATGCAGCCATGGGGTGGCTGTTACAGTTTGTGATTAATTGATGATCCCATGCTGGAATAATAGGTGTCATCACTACACCCGACCTGGGGAAGATACCCTGAGTACAACATAGAGGAGGGAAAAAAAAAAAGGCTGGGAGATGGCTCAGTGGAATAAGTGCTTCCCTGGCAAGCACAAGGACCTGAGTTCAATCTCCGGTTCCGCAAACAAAAAAAAGAAAAAAAAGAAACACATAGGGGAGGGAAAACGTGCTCTCTGCCACTGTTCCTCCCTTTCACTCTTGCTGCTTTTGTCGTTTTCCATTGCCATGAACTGCTGCCGTCTGCCATCTTCCACCCTGCCTTGGAGCCAGCCAAATACAGACTAAAACTTCCACACACTATGACTAGAATAAACTCTTTCTTCCCTAATTGTGGATGTTCGGTATTTTGTCCCAGCAATGAGAGAAAAGTAACTAAGATAAGCAACATGAGGGATTTCTTTCCTTATGGCTGATTGGCTGTAGCGTGCTTTTATTTATGTATTTATTTTAAAGAAACTACAAATTAGAATTAAAACAAAAAATTACAAGTGATACAGAATTTCCCTTAACAAAGTAATATGAATTTCCCAGTATTTGTTGTAATACATAGTGTTGTCTTCCGACCAGTTATTCATATTATCAGATATATGCATATAAAATTGAAAGAAGAAAAAACTGTATAAGGAATTATGAAGACAGAAATGAGAAATAGGTCTGGCCTGATAAAGTGCCTGCTTAGGCAGAGCGCATCGGCCAGGGTTCAATCCCCAGCATGCAGTGCTGGCCCCACCCAGTGGGCGCACCAAGACAGTGATTGAGACTGGGCATGGTGGCACGCACCTGAACTTCCAGCACAGGAGAGTCATTATGAGTCTGATCTACAGAGTGAAACCCTGTAGACACTGTAGGCCCTGTCCTAAATACAGGGGCAAAACTGAGAAACAATTAGAAAAAAAGGAGGCAAGACAAATTAAAGCATCAATTGCTTCTTTCCAACAACCAGCAGAAATGTACAGTACAGTTGCCCAGACCATCCTGCTTGCATACATAGACAAGTCTCTTTCCCTCACTCCCTCTCCTGTCCTTCTCCTCAGCTCAGTAACTCTTTCCTTTTGAATAAATTAATTCCCTTTTACCAGTGTCTATTGTACCCTTCAGATTCCATTTTTCTCTTGCAGGTTCTCACACTAAGGGGCCAACATTGTATCCTGGATTTAATAACATACTCTGTTTTTGGAAAATGTTTCCATTGGGGTAATTGGGCACAGTTGTTATTTCAAAATAAAAATTGTAATTCAAAAGTAATGAACTACTCACATACTTGACACACGTGAACAACATTATGCTAAGCAAAAGAATCTAAAGAAGGTACACTATATGATCTTGCTGTTCAAAAATGTACCCTATATCCACTTCATGTAATACAAATGATTTCCAGTGCTGAAAACAAATGGTTGTGTGGACCCAGGGGTAAGACGGGATGGAACGCAAAGAGATTCTAAGAAGGTGATGAAAATGTTTTTGGTATTGCTTTTGGTGATGGTTTTACAGATGTAATAACTGACAAAACTCATCAAATCACATGCCTTAAGCAAATGTGGTTTATTTACATAAATTGCTTTTCAATAAAGTTGCTAAGAAAAAAGTGAATGATGCAGAAATCAAGGTCTGTAAGTAATGACATGATGAATTGTAAGCCCTCTGCCCAGCCAGGCAGGACCTGTTATGACTCACCAGTGCTCTCAGGAGCTTTTGAGCCATCATAGTAATTAATCAACACATACTTTTAAATTCCTTTTATACATGAAAAACATAGCTGGAGCTCCCACAGGAAAGAATACCGCACAGTTCCTGAATAGAGAATCAACATCTGTCTGCAGAAATGAAGTGCACGTGAAGAATAGACTCTGCCGGGCTGGGTGGAGCAGGCTGGAGCGGAGCAGCCCGGCATTTCCCTCCTTTTAGCCAGTGGTCTCTCCATCTGTGCTCTCTGTTGACTTGAGTTATCAGGCACATCTGCTTCCTCCTTCAACCTCTTTCCCAGCCAGTATGGGATCCCACGGGGATCCCTTCTTGATAGCTCTGACATCTTCTTCCTTTCTTTTCTCACCACCTCCTCTCCAGATCACAGCTTTGTCCACTGATGCTAGAACCATGGCAGACCTTCCGACCTATCTCTTGAGCACTGGGTCCTCATGGTTCTGATCAAAATGACTGTCTCTGGTCATGTTTCCCAGAAGCAGAGCCTAAGACACGGGTTCTTGTCCCAGTGGTTTGTTGGGAGATGAGGAAATGAAAGTGAGGCAGAAGAATGCATTAAGCAAGGACCTGGACCAAGCTCGATCCCGCAAGTGAATTCAAGAACATAACTGAACAAGAGTTGGTCCCATGTTGGGGCAAAGTAGATTGCTTCCCTGTGACTGTTAGCCATTGACCAGGAGGTCAAGAGAAGAGACATCATTTTCAAGGCAGGGACAACCAGCAACAATTTGGCCAAGGACAGTTCTTCAGAAAGAAAGACAGCTTGAGCTGTTAGCAGCAAATGTTCACAGCAGCTGGAAATAGAAGGCCAGCATGAAGAAACCATTTGGACAAAACACTAACAGCATTCCCTACAGTGACCTTACCAACCAACGTATCTAACTGCATCACATCTTTGATGCTTCCTACTGTACCGGCCTGGGGTGGGAGGGTACATAACCCAGACTCTCCACCTTGTAAGACCACCACCACAATCTGCTCCAAATCGAGTCAACCTTCCTGATTTCTCTCTGGCATCTGCTCCCCTCACTCTGGTTCTCTCTCTCCCTGTGGCCCATAGAGAGGAGATGGGCTGGGGCATGGAGGCAATCATAGACACAATTCTCTTTCTAGCTGTTTATTTCAGAATATCAGGACCAATGTGGCCCAGGTGACTTGAATGGGTAAATCTAACAAAACAGATGAGAGTGTCCCCTTCTCTGCCACTGCAGCTCTCAATATATGATTGCTAAAGGACTCTTTTCTTCATCTCCAGCTCTAAAGGGCTTAGAGAAGGTGGCTTGGCTGCCAGGTGTGACATCCTAGCCCAGTATTCTTTTACCCTGCACAGCTGGTTGGACTTCATGATCAACTTCTCAGGAGGGTGTGAATTAATGCAGGCTGAAGGAAATCAAAAGGTGCTGTCAGCTCTGCCTCCGGAGACCATGGAACCATGTCAACATGCTGGACCTCAATCAACCCACAGCCGGACACAGGGACTAGATACAGAGATAATACGAGACAAAAGCAGAAACACCAAAAAGATGACATCACCCCAAGTAGAAAACTCCTGGTGTCCTGCACACATGGGAAAGGCCATCCCCTAGGGGCTAGCAGAGCTGGACATTCTTCCCAGCACCTCTTGTGCCACAGAGCAGTTCCTAATTGTAATGGGCACAGCTTCCTTTCCCTGAAGTGTGCTTCCTGTGGCATACCATGGCATAGATTCTGTGATCCCACTCACATGAGAAGAACCTGAGGCTGGGAAAATGGGGCCATCTGCCCATGGCTACTTGCTAGCTTGCTACCCCAGATTGAAATGCAAACCCACTGTTCTCTAGCTCTATCCCACTGTTCTTCAGAGATTAAAAAATATGCCAGGAGGAGAAACACAAAGGCTCAGATGAGAAAGACAGGGTTCATGTGATTTTCATTAGCTCAGCTGAGGAAGTGTTGAAACCATTTTCATGCCCCTCATCTCTGCCTTTTCCATGTGGTTCTTCATGAAGCGTGAAGGGAAATGGGGTCCCTTTGTACAGCCTTGAAGGGAAGGGAGGGGCGTCTGGGAAGGGGCCACAGAGGGAAGAATGCACTCAGTGTGTATTCATGGGCTAGAAGCCTAAACAGAGCAGAGCAGGTACTCTGACCAATATTGAGAGAAAAATGGAAGCCTTTGGTGGTGGAAATTCTAACCACTGCACAACAGGATATAGAGAACAGCAGCAAAGAATAAATTAATGGAAAATGCTAGGGAACCAGATCAAGTCACCCACTGAGAGCAGACCCCATTTATCACACCACTTAGCAGGAAAATTCCTCATCAAACAAGGCAGAAGGAGATCTGTCACTCTCCTAAGCCAGAAGCGTGCCCTGTGAATCAGAGCCCGGCCTGCTGCTTGCCAAGCAGCCTGTTGGCTGCCGCCTACTGCCCTTCTACCCTTAATGAGATGTGATTGCTGAAGGAAAGCAGCTAATTGCATTATGTTTTATTAATCCTTTCTCCATAAAATATTAATTATGAGCTTTCACAAATACAAAGATCTGTCGGTTGTTTAATGGCCCAGGTTTGTGGTCTCTCCAGATAAATATTTGAGGGTTTCCAGTTGAGAGAACAAGGTGACAACCACAGTGCAAGTTCCTGTAGAAAGAGAGCGACTGACAGCCCAAAACACAACAGGGTTTCAAAAATGCCTACTTCGCTTAGCTGCGGTGTCCAACGGCAAAGGTCCTGTCCATGGCTGGAGAGCTTGCTACCTTGTAATAGGCAACTAATTGAAGTAAAGAGAAATTTGCTTCCAAACATCCATCCCACCATGAGTACCACAAGCCAAAGAGAAAGCCATCAACAAGTACAAGGACAACACTGCAAGGACCCTGTGGTATGACACTTCCTTGAGAACTGACTGATCAGTTCACCTTGAAAGAAAAACGTCACAAAGAAAAACAACCCTTGAGCCAGATGTATTGACTGAAGTTCTGGAAGGAGAAGAGAGTAGATTCCAAACACAGAACAAGACATGGTACAGGCAAAGAGAGTCTCACCATGGCCTCCTCCTCTCTACCTAGCCCTGCAAGGCTGCGATGGGATGCCTTCTAGCTCAAGACAAACACTCAAGCACTGTTCTTGGAAGGGTTTTTGAATTTTGGGGGTTGTTTGTTTCGTTTGAAGGGTTTTGCACCAATGAGAGAAGTAGGAATGGCCATCCCTAACCCAACCACACAGCCAGGGCTCAGCTTGAGTAGAAACACTGATGCCAATGCCAGGGCCATGTGAGAAGGCACTCAGACTGGCAGAGAGCTAATGAGGGTGAACTTCTAGGAACTAAAGACAGGCAATGGCAGCCAGTGTGGCAAATCCCTAAGGGAGCCTGCTGAGCACCAGCTCACCATCCCACCTTTCACCATCAGAGAGACAACCAACAAAGGGCCCAAGCAAATGAGCCTCTCTTAAGCAGATTGGAGCCCATGATCCTTCCCATGGCTGACAAGAAGGGGACAAGGAGGAGCCTTCCCCTCCCACCTCTCTCCTGTCTCTGAGGCCCTGAGCAGATGCACTCACACTTCTCCATTGAAGAGCCGGGAGCACAGCTCTGACTCACACTGGTGACAAGGAGTTGTTTGAGAAGTTTAAGGCTGAAGTGTTTTCAATAATGAAATAGTGAAATAAGCTTTCACTTCTACAAAGAGTAAAACCCTCATGTGTAAGAAAGTTACTGAGGCAAGCAAAGAGTGATTGTGCTTTCACAGTGATGGTCAGGCTGGGAAGATTTGGAGGTCTGCAGACCAGGAGCATTGGCTTCACCTCAGCTGAAGTCTGGCCTGCTAAACCAGTGCCTACAGGACTTCTGGAAAATCATACACACACTAAGGCTTAAGAACCACAGGGATAGTGGAGGAAAGAGAACATTTGGTGCCTATAATCCAGAATTGAAATTTCTCTGCAAATTGGCTGTTAGAAGAGATCTTTTTCTGCACCATACAATCAAAAATCTCATACCAAAAAAATGTAAATAACATGCTTTTTGGGAGCGGCTCCTCTCAGATTGGTAAAAGTAAAAGAAATTAACCCCAGGTGTGGTGGTGCATGTCTGTGATCCCAGCACTCAGAAGGCTGAAGCAGGTGTATCGTTGTGAGTTGAAGACCAGCTTGGGCTACACAGTGAGCTCAAGACCAGCCAAAACTGCATAGTGAGACCCTGTCTCAAAAAGAAAGAAAGAATATTGATCTCAGGAAATCCTGAGACTGCCTTAGAGACTCCCTGAAGCCCAGTGCTTTTCTCTTGTTCCCAGCAGGGGATGCTGCGTGTGAACCCACATGGCACCACCTCCTGCCACAGTGACGCTGCATCCCCTAACAATGACCACCCCCCAACCCAAAAGAAATCAGACTAGCACTAGCCCTTGAGAAGAGCACTAAACTGCGCTTCTCAGATCAGGTTTTGCCCCGACATAGATCTGCTGATACCTGAGCCTCCCTTTCCAGCACTCTCCAAGTGCACAAAACATACACGGTAAGTGTCTGCAGTCACCACAGCAGCCTGCCACAGTCCTCCTGTCTGCTCTGCTTCCCTTCCCCATGGAGCTCTCTGCACACACAGAGCATTACTGTCATGTGCTCAGTGGTGCTGCACCGAACAGTTCTGGAGACAGTCCTGGCGCTGTACCTAGGCATGGGCCTGTCAGGGAGAGAACAGAGGACAATCCGAGGCTGTTCCCCAACCATCACCACCAAGGTTTCTTAATTTCTTCTCAGAGGAGGCCTTGCCCAAAACCAAAAAAAAAAAAAAAAAAAAAAAAGAATTAATATATATATGCAATATACAAAGATACACACACACACATACACACACACACACACACGCATATGTAACTTTTGTTTTGGTGGAACCGGGGATTGAACTCAGGCCCTTGTGCTTGCCAGGCAAGCACTTATTCTGCTCAGCCATGTCCCCGTCCTCACTCATATGTAACTTAATTACTATTCTTCTCCCCAGCTGGATGTAAACTCAATCTATTTCTTCTTGATTGCCCATTATTATTCTGCACCAAGCACATTGGCCAATACCAAGTAAATATTCAACAAGTTCTTGAATGAATTAACAGGTAAGTGAATCTGTTGAATGCATAACTTTCACTTTCAACAACTCTCCACCCCTCTGCGTCTGGATTTTCCCGGGCATATCATGGAGATTACAGTCTCTCCCTCACATGGTTGTCAGATCGCTGCCCTTTCTACAACAGCACCCCTTACAGAGCGTCTTACAGTAGCCCTTCAAGAATGTGTTTCCATGTAATGATGGAAAATCGCTAATAATCAAAAACCTTATGTGATGCTTATTAAAGTCTAATAAGATCTAAGTGAGCACTTTTCCCTTACTTGGTCTGTACAGTCCTGCAGATGTCACCTCCTCTGGGGTGCCTTCCTTGACCTCTGCCCCCTCAGGTCCCACTGATTCTGTGTTCTCCATGTTAGGTGAGGGATTTATGAACCCCAGACTAAGGCACTCACTGCAGCCTTGTAGCTCAGCTCTGTGGGACTGTGTTCCACAGGGGACCAACCTTGCGCTTTGCAGCTTGGGAACAAATGGATAAACCATCTAGTTTTCATCTCTGCTCTCTTCTCCACTAGGTTTTTGAGAAACATGTTTGCTCCTTTTGAGCTTGGATTATAAAATGTGACAACCCTGAACTCAGGACAATCAGTTACTTATCCAAGTGACTCCAGGCAATTGCCTACACACTCTACGCACTCTACGTACTCTCTACGCACTCTACACTGCCACTTCCTTGTTCAGAACAACACTCCAAGCTCAGAAGGGTACAGGAAATCAGAGCAGGATTATTAAGTAGTTAAAGCAACATTTGTCACTTCTTAAATGCAGTTGTAACTGCCACACCTACGTCACATGGTAATGTACACTAGAGTGTGAAAGGTAAATGAGCTCAGTTTTCTCGCATTTCTAGGGCATTTATACAGTTCACCTCAGATAGACTGAATCAAATGCATTCTCCTTAGTCTCTACACATGAAGAGACTAAGCTAGGAACAGTGCGGCATGGGGCCTGGAGTACGTGGAACTCACTGATCTGGGAAAGCATCATCCGTGAGTGTCAGGAACATCTCTTACATTGGCAATAGTGTTCCCAGACCCAATGACACGTGCTTCCAGAGCCTCTGATCCCCCTGCAGAGGACCTGAGAGAAGACTACGGATGCAGATGCAGACGCAGGCAGGGACATTCAAGAACACAGGGACACTCTTGACCACTCCTTCCTCTGAGCTCCCTCCACAACGCTTGCAACTTATGTTCACAAATAAATTTAAAATTATGTTAGACAGCATTTCTCTAACACTTGCCCTGTGTTGAGCGCTGTAATAAAAACCATGCATGTGTTAGCTCTTTAACTTTCTCAACAATCCCTCTGAAGTAGATACGGTTATATTTTATTTTGCCAGTGGGGAAACTGGGGCACAGAGAGATTACATAGTGTATGGTTCACCCAGAACACACACACGCTCAATCGGGGTGTCATCCTGCCTCAGCCTACACACCTGCCACATGGCATCAATGCTTGTGACGGTAATGATGATATGAACAATAGGGGCAAACTCCTCACAGGCGGGTGGGTCTTGATAAAGGCTTCTGGATGCCCTAAGCCCTGAAAAGATAATCATACCTCCATTAAAGTTGAGAATTATAGGGTTCAATAAAAGTAAATCACAAAATGTTCATGTATACTGAAATTAAAAGTTTTTTCTGTAAATGTACTATTGTGAATGATTATTGCAAAAACTAGGAGAGTTTATCTAAACTGAAATTTTTGTAACATTTTCCCATGCTTTTGTTTACCTAGTCTGAATTCAAGCCTCTGAAGCAAAGTACCTTTCCCAAGGGCCCAGTGAAGGGTACAAATGTCCTTTCTCTAAAAAGTGCTTGATTATTTTCAATGTTAGTTGAGTTTCAGGTAAAACACAGGGTGACTAAGTTTGACCTTCAGATAAACAATAGGTAATTATTATACAAGTATGCAGAACTAAGTGGGGCTTTATGCACAAGCAAACTTCACAACCTTACCCTACAGACACAGGGAGAATGGGTATGGCTGGAAGCAGCAACCAGTGCCACAGGAGAGAAGTTGATCTGACTCAAGAAAGTGGTGTAGCACTTTCTGGAACTATGGATGGAAGGCAGCATTCCTGGCAGCCCACAAGCCTGTTCCCCAACGTGTTCCCACAGTCCTCAAGCCTTTATCCATACAGGTTCCCACACGTGGCCTCCCGCCTGTCCACTCTGCATGTCCACGGGCTCTAGAGTGTCAGCCCACACACCTGTGCCCCAAATTCTTATGTGGTGATTAAAAAGACACTGTTTGTGTATCTTTGCTTACCTTGCAGCCTGTGTCCACTGATAATGAAAAGCAGAGGATGCATGAAGTCCCCTCACTCTCTGCCCTGCTTGTAGAGCTGCTATCAGAGGCCACTGGGTAGAAGCACACTCCTCCTTACCACAAGACACTGAGAGCAATGGGAGCCCCTCAGAAATATCCTCCTCAGGGTTTAAAAAGCCTCAGATCTGACTCACCACATAAACCACCACCCTGAGTCATCTTGACTGGATTATTTTTTAGTTCACCCCCCTCAGAGGCCCTCAGTGACAGCCACCTCACTCCTCCTCATCTCTCCCTCCACCCCCATGCTCAGCTGAAGACCCAGCTCCTCATTTCACTGAGAAACTTGACGGCATCAGGAGACAGCCCCTACCCTGTCTACCAGGCCTCCCACCCAGTGGCCCTCCTGCCTCAGGGAAGCGCTGCCCCTCCTGCCCACCTGCTCACCACATTCCCCACCCTCTCACCCACTGGAGGCCACGGCCCTGTAGCTGTCTCCACCTCCTGAGTTATCATGCTTCCTCTGTACTGGGTCTTTCCAATTAACATGCTGCTTTTCTCCTATCTTAATAGTATCATCCCTTTCCCAGCAAGGTGACACGTGTCTGTAATGCCAGCACTCGGGAGGCTGAAGTAGGAAAATCACCATGATTTCGAGGCCAGCCAGAGCTACACAGTGAGTTTAAGGGCATCCTGAACTACACGGCAAGACCCTGCCTCAATAAATAAATAAATAAATAAATAAATAAATAAATAAATAAATCATCCCTTGACCTCATCTACCCATCCCAGGTGGCAACCTCATTTCTTTGCCCCACTTTGAGGCAAAACTCCATGCACAAGTAACTTTTGTAGCTGTCTCAGATTTCCTCCTCATGTTCTCTCTTGAGCACATGTCATCCGGGCCTCTCCACACCACCCATCAGACCTGCTGTGGAGAGTCCCCAGGGACATCCGGTCTTCACCACCACGGCCTTTCTGGAGCCATGTAGAAGCCCTCATCCCCTCCTCTTGAACATGTCTTGTTTGTTTCCTAACTCACTGGCTCCTTCCCCTCAATGTCCTTCATGAGATCCATCTCATCTCCCCAGTCTCTAAACCATGGAATACCCAGGTCTCAGGCTTCAAGCCTTATTTCTTCTCTCTAGACCCACTGCCTTGGTGACTGAAGCCTGCCTTGAAGTAGCAACTCTGCATGCTTCCCCTTGAATCCCATACTTGTATTTTGATCTACATATCAGTTTCACTAGTGTCTTGGACCAGAATCCTTCAAGTCACATGGGCCCCTTTCTTCTCTACATCCCTACCCAAATCATCAGCAAGCTCATTCCTTCTGTCTGCTAAGTACACCCAGGTTCCAGCCTGAACCCTCCATGGCATGCCTCCATCACCTGATGCCTGGACCACTGCACCAGCCTCCTCATTGATCTTCCTCTTCCACTCTTACCCCTCTAATGTCAGATCTCCACACAGCAGAGAGCCTCTTCAATGGAAGGCTCGCCATGGGGACAAGACTGATGTCAGCAGGTCATGGTACCTCTGCAGCCTTCCTCCAGCTCCTCAAGCACACTGAGCACCTCTCGTCCACAGACCCTCTCATCTAGCTGCTCCTCCATGTAGCATGCAGCCCTGACTCCAGAAGGCCACACAAAGCACTCCTTTCCTCCTTAGTGCCTAGGCCACCCTGTTTAACATAATGTCCTCTGTCTTGGTCACTTTCCTCCTCTCTGGGACAAAATACCCAATACTTACAACTTGAAGGAGGAGAGGTTAGTTTGTTTGTATTTCATTCCATAGTTAGCTAGCTCCGAGGCAGAGAAGAGCTGCTCACAACATGGCAGCCCACAAGTAGAGACTGGAGAGAGGAGTCAGGGAGGGAGGTAAACACTTCCAGGTCACTCTCCCATTACCTCTTATGACCAGCCTTCTAAGAGCAAGTCAGCCATGTCACTTCATCTCCCTCACAGATGTTGATAAACTAGCTTGGGTCCTGGCAGCACCGACACACGCACTCCAGCCAGCACAAGTCCAGTCAAAGGACTCTCTCACTGTGGCCCCTAGGACCTGCCTCTCCAGCCACAGCACCTCGTGCACATCCCTGCCCTCCTTCCCAAGAGGCTCCTGTGGGAATCCTCCGCAAGGCAGGGTATACATGGCAGAACGAAGCTGGCTCTGAGGACAGAGGGGCATGGCAAGGCAGAGATCACACACCAAGCGACACCAGCCCCATCTGCTTTTCTGGTGATTTCCAAACCTTTTCCCTCGCACCCATTTACCACCTTTTTGACCCCACTTCTCTCATCTGTCCACATCTAGCAGTGGGGAAAGAGACACCTGTTTCACCTCTCTCATGCCTGTCCATTTTGAGGCCCAGCTTAGGCCTCCTCTTCTTCCTCCTCCGCCTCCTCCCCTAGACTCTTTCAGCCAGCACCTGGCTCTTCTTTCTCTGACCTTCCAGTATGTATTTTAGTGTGTTCTATGAATTTTCTCTTAGTGTAGTCTATCAGTATGCATCAGTAAGCACTAGATAAACACTAGCTATTAGCATCAAAGTCACACTACTAGAATGAGGATGTCTTTTCACCCCAATTAAATAGAAGTTTTATTGAGACCAGGGATCATCTATTTTCTTTCTTCTGTACTCCCCAGAGATGTGGTGCAGATCCTAAGTGCCCCAGAAAACATTTCTCTGAACCTATCCTGCTTCAAGTTCCTATTGTAGGGGAAGAAAAAAAAAAAAAAAAAGCTATCTCAACGATGTCTTTAAAATGCTGCCTGTTGCCCTGGCTTTCTCTGAGAAGTGCATGGTTTATTCCAGCAGAGACGTTGTAATGGATGGAAGGTATGTTTCTGCTGAGCTAGGGGTTATCATGTTCTCTGCATCCAGGCGCCAGATTGATGGGATATGCCTCCATGATTTATAATACACTCATCTCACTGGAGAGTGAAGCACAATTAATCTTAGAATCTTGCAGCTTGCACTTAACAACTTTAGAACCTTCCCTACGTACTCCACCTGCATGACAAATGTCTGAGCCCCTCCCCCCAACACTAGGCCAACTGGGCGCTGAGAACACAAAACTCCCTTCTCTGCAAGGCAAGAGGAGGCCATGGCAAAGATTTGCTGTACATTGTCCATTGTGTTCCCAGAGAAAAGGATGATATGGCATTTTTAATTACAGTCACAATGTTAGGATATTATTAAACATGTATAAAATCAGAACTAAAGAAAACACCTGGCTTGTCAAAAATTCAGCATCTTTTCAGTGTCGCTACGTTCCAAGAAACAAAATTTCCAAGCAACTAAAGCAGGCATTATTGGATCTGTGCACTGGGTTTTTCTTTTTCTTTTCTTTTCTTTTTTTTTTTTTTTGTGATAGTCCCTGGTGCCATCGTCAAGGTGTATTTGCTTTTACTTTTACTTTATAAACAATTCCAGCAATCTTTGTTATCTGAATTCTGAGTCTTCTCTAAACTCCAAGCATGATCATAGTACTCTAACAGGTACAAGAAAGAGCACCTAAAGAAAGCTGACTTAGAAACAAAAAGATGGTAGGAGTTACATATCAACAACAACAACATAAAACCATTTACAACATTTTAGAACCTCTTTATACAGAGGTGTACATCCTCCACTCCTTTAATGGAATAATCACAATTTAGCCTAGTGCTACCATAATAAGCCCCATAACCAACCCCTTAAGAACCCACTAATGACCTCCAGAGTAGCCTCCTATTGTCTGCTCAAGGCTGGTTCTTTCCAAGACAGTCCAAATGGCAAAGTTTAGTGTTTATTTATCTGAGAATTAACTAAAATTTCCTGTATTATGAAGTGTGGGTGAAAAAGTACCCCTAAAAACTCTCCAATCTCAGCCCTTCATTGTGTCACAGTAGAAAAAATAATCCATAATGGTAGACAGCATTAAAATCACCCTCAAAGTTTCTGGTATGAGCATGGTTGCATACACCACCTATGTGTTCTTCTCTGTAGAACCACATGACAGGAGCAAGAAGAAAAAAAACTATTAAATTCGCAAACTCTACCTTCAGTGAAAATAGGAACCAAATAAAATCTGCAGGCTCCAAAATATACTTAAAGGTTGTCAAAATTGGCTACCCTCAGACAGAAATCCCATGAGAAAGAGAGACAGGAAGAGAGACTTGAGAGAGAACCATTGACAGCAGATCAGAGCTGAGGCAAGGGAAATCTCCTCCAGGCCAGGGTTCACCCTCGAGTATGCAAGTTTTATATTCAATTTGCAATGAAGTACAGAGATGGAGGGAGAGCTCCCTGAAGGGGAGCTCCCTGGAGCCCAAAGAAAAAGAGAAAGATTAGCACAAAATAATAGCTCATTTCTAGAAATCAGACATTTTCATGAATGAGAAAATAACATGGTTATAAAGCATTCCATCAGAAACCATCATCAGATAGCTGGAGGTAAGAAACATCCAACAAGCCTATAGTCCCACTTGGGAGGCTGAAAAAGGTGGATCATTACAAGTCCGATCTGTGTAGTGGGACTCTGTAGACCCTGTGCTAAATACATAAAATAATCAATTAATTAATTAATTCAGTTAGTATATATCAGCACTAGGGTATGAAACTAAAATAATTCTTAGAGAATATTCATTGTTTAAGTTATTGCATAAATAA
The DNA here is from genome assembly GCA_004027165.1 of Ctenomys sociabilis. Taxonomy (NCBI): domain Eukaryota; kingdom Metazoa; phylum Chordata; class Mammalia; order Rodentia; family Ctenomyidae; genus Ctenomys; species Ctenomys sociabilis. Next base: position 17,730 of record PVKA01017033.1, on the reverse strand, counting down.
AATTTAACATTAAAATATGAGCTAAGCATCTTAAGTAATTTCAAATAAATAAAAAATTTTAAGAAAGCAGAAGTAAGATTAATAAACATAAGCTAAAATTAATTTTTAAAAACATCTAATGGAATATTTGAGCATCTAACTCTAAAACTTGCATTTTAAAGACTCTAAATCTGTGTGTAATATAGTACATATATGTATGTACAAAATTCAATATAACAATTGAACAACTAAAGAAAAAAATACCCTAGTTTTAATAAACAAAAGATCCAAATAATCAGTTCTTCAGAGAAGATGTATCAGTGGCCAATAAGGGCAAGAAAATATACTCAACATCATTAACTATTGGAGAAATCAAAACCAAATTACAATGAAATAGCCTGTTCACACCCACCAAGATAGCTAAAATGAAAAACACAATTATTAACAAGTATAAGAATGTAGAGAAAAACGGCCAGCAAGATGGCTCAGTGGACTAAGCACCTGCTTAGGCAAGCTCAGGGACCCAAGTTTGATCCCCAGCACCAAATGCCCCGCCACTGAGTCTGGGAGTGGTGGTGCAGGCCTGTAATCCCAGGGCAGGGAAGGCTGGAAAGACAACAAAATCATTACAAGTCGTAACAAATACATTTTTTAAAAAAAGAGAGAAGAAGAAGAATGTGGAGAAACTGGAACTCTCAAAAAGTGTCGATGGAACTATAAAACTGGCACAGCACCCTGGAAAACATAATGACAATTTTGTTACAGTAACTCAAATAAATAATATTTATTATTTACTAAGCTCCCCCTGCCAGAAAGAAAGGAAACAGAATGAACTCAACAAGCTCTGACTTTTGCAAGCAATGAAGTTACGCTCCAGACCCCATCAGAGAGCCTGGGAAGGGCTGCCTAGGTTGGGCTCCAGCAAGCGCTCTTGCCCCGCCTGTCATCCAGCGTATACCTGCGGCTGCAGCGGGGGCGGGAGCTTGTCATCCTCTACATTTTCAGAGTCTATCGCGGCCAGTGGCTGGGCTGCGGGCTTAATTTCAAGTGGGTATTTTTCAGCAATGTCAGGCACCTCCTTTGCAATTCCATCCGTCCAACCTATTAGGTCTTTTTCAAGTTTCTTAGCTTCATTCATGGTTCTTTCCCTCTGTTCATCCAACTGAGACAGGAGATCCAAGTTCTTACACATCTGCTTGACACCTGAGCAGGCATCCGGAGACCAGCTCTCAGATTCCTGCTTCCTGGGAGAAGTCTGGCCAGACATGTAGCGATCAAAATCCTGCAGGCTTAAATTCAGAGACTGGGCATCTGATTTCTCAATGAAAGCCACAGCACAGCTCAGATTGCTGTAGTAGCCATCCTCCCCGGTCATAAGCCGGCTCGGGTTGTGGAAGTGAATGACGTGTACTGGATATTGGACTGCAGGTAGGCGGGTTGCCCTTCAGCATAATGCAGATGAGGGTGGGCAAGAAGTCGTCCGCAGAGGCTGGCTTGTTCTTGGTGATCTGGATGGCACTGAAGATGGGTTTGATGCACCTGGTGATGCAAGCCAGCTTGTCTCAGAGAACGTGCTTCAAGTCCATTTCGATGATACCTGTGATGTCTTCACCTCCATATCAGAAACTTCTGGAATTTCTTCATTAACAAGGACACAGAGCACCTGAGGTGTGACCCAGTGCTGAGCCCTGATTCTCTCTCTTTTTTTTAAATTTATTTATTTGTATTTAAACTTGAAGAGTGAAAAATAGAAGCAAAAACAAAGAACCAAAAAATGACATAAACAGGGTAATATACAATGATACATGTGTTACTGATTTCAAAACATGGATAGCTAATTATATATATATATATATATATATATATATATATATATATATATATATATATATATATAATAAAACAATCCAACACAGATCACAGTCCACAATAGAAGTGGGTTATCCACAGTTGTGGATAACAACAATTCACAGCTCATTATATTAATATGACTTTACTTTATATTCCTCCATTTTTATACTTTTCTGCTGGATGGCTAAGATTGAGTTAAAGCAAGACCTATATAACTTGAGCATTGGACAATGAGGAGAGAGCAAGGAGAAATGCTGAGAAACATGACAGAGGTAAGCCCATTTACTTATACACACTAAATGGGTAAAGCAATGATCCTGAGAAACATCAGGAGATTTTTGAAACTTGCAGTTAAGTGGTAGGATTCTCACCCCCAAGTAACTATATATGCTGATACCTGTGAACCAAGCAACTGCACTGAATTTAACAAAGTGTAATACAAGGGTCACACTCCAAATACCTGCCATTCTGGTCTTCTAAATATGTACTTCTTGTCATGACATACCAGCTATTACTATACTGCCCTTTTTTAAAGGGTAGTAAATGAAAAATAAGACAAACAAAATGTCACAAGACAGTCCTGCTCCAATGCTGTATATGGATGGATTTCTAAATATCTATGTAAATATATGTAAGTGTTCATTCCTATTTTTAAATTTTTTTTTTCTTCTTCATATTCTGTATGGACTTAGAGTTTAGTATCTCAATACTTGATGGAAAATACATTTTCCATGTTATGCCTATGATGTCTGATATTTAATAGTGTGGGTGAACTGAACTGCATATGTTGCAGGGTAATAATAAACTCTTCTGGAGGGTTAACAACCTAAGTTTGTAGACTAAAAATTGGAGAAAAAGAAAGGCTGCAAGGTCACCTAACATTTTGGCCCTGGCCTTTCAAGGTCAATGAAGACTCTGTACATAGGAGAATTTGTAATGTAACATCATGTAACTCAGTAGTGCCCCAAATTTTCTGATCAAGGAGATTATGGGGCCACAGAGGAACGTGATCAATGATGTATAGTATGCCTAAGGAGAGTAACATGGAGAGAAAACTTTCTCTCAGGCTTCCACACAGAGCAAACTGGTCAAGCAATGGCCATGACTCATCCACAAGGCTGACACTGACCTACAAAGGGACCTACAAAGTGCGGTACAGGGTTACAGGATAAACCCTGAGGGTACCTGACTGACTCTCTTTTGAATGGCAACATCTTTCTTCTCATCATCAGTAGTTTCTGGATAGAACACGCATTTATGGAGATGAGTCATGATGTACTTTTCAGTCCAATCCGTTATCTTCTCAATTTTTTCTGAAGGCACTTTCCTGTGAGTCTGCATCCTCTCAGATACACTCTGGTACAAATCCTGAGCACACTCCGACTGTTTCTCAATGCTTTGCTCCCCTTTGTAATGCATTGCTTCCAGAAGCATCTTGGTCTGTGTATAGATTTCTTGGCCTGTCTGTGGAAGGTCTTGAGAAATTCTATGAACTCCTGAGACACTCTGTCCATTTCAATGCTGGTTTGCCAGTTAATGGAAGGACTGGCAGCTTCTGCTTCCTGAATTTCCTTCTTGAATCCAACCCTGGAGGAAGCACTGAAGAATTTCTTCACAGTAGTAACATTTCATGTCTTCTCATTGGTTTTCTTTTCTTCAGACTTCAAAAATGTGAGTGACTGGGCCCCCTGCTGGTAAGAGCCTCTTCCTCTTCCTCCTCCTCCTCCTCCTCTTCCTCCTCCTCCTCCCCCCCCCCCCCCCCCC